>JANRGW010011349.1:0-40671 GCA_024733675.1 Psilopsiagon aymara | reverse complement strand
AGGCCACAAGTCAAAAACACAGTGCTGCACCAGCTACCAAGAAGGAGAAAAATGCTGCTACTGCTGAACCCATGACAGCAGAGTTCTCCAACCACAACGTTACAAAGCCAGTCTGTCTTCCTTGTATATTCCTGTCCGCACGATAACCCAGCATCACCCAGAGTGAGGATTGCTTGCTATGCAAAATATTAGGTGATTGGTGCATTTCTTGGCTGAAAGCCACATTTTCCACTTCTTGGACAATTACGCTAATTGTCAGACTAGCATCTGAAAGCTTGTAATTAGATACTGGGATATAGTCGCCTAAATCCTGTGAATAGTTTTACACTCTGAAGTGTAGTTTTGCTAAGATGCCAAAGTTCATACAAAAGATGAACTTCAGATACACCTCATTTGGGATCTGGGGGGGTGGCTGACCTGACATAATTAAAACAAATAAAAATTAAGGATCTCATTTCTTCATGCATAGGAATTAGACCCCACATTCATGACCCCTCAAACTTATTTCATCTAAGAGACAATTCCTGTTTGCTTCAGGAATTCTGTAAATCACTGTAACCACCAGACTCGCTATCGTAACACCACCACCTTGCAAAATCAGGTGTGCCATTTTCACAAGCTTTCCCTCAAAAAAAAAAGTCTGCCTGTAGATACAACAGCAAAACCACACTCAAGAAAGCAACATAACCACTGGAGAAATGGAAATAAATGATTATTCACATGGAACCAATGCCATTTCTAGTTTATGTGGCATTCATATACAATAGTAATACCTTTGACTGTAAAAGGTGTTGTATAGCTGGCTTTTACCATACTTCAAATGCAAATTTGTATGTCACAGGTTCATCTCGCTTGTGAACTATGTCATCATTTGTTACTGTACATATGTTATGACAAAAACTGATTAGTTACATTAATCGATATTGTTGACCAGACTCTTCTTTTAACCAGGCTTTTCATTCCACACTCTTTTTTCCATTTGCACATAGCAAGTCCCTGATCCTAGGAGAATCCATTTGTGCCTGTGTTTATGTGGTTGGCACACATCAGCAAGGGAAAGATATAGAAAATTTCCTGGATCTATACCAACAATTAGCTTTTGAGAATGCCTGGAAATAGTAATTAAGAGTAGGCCAGAAAAGATTCTTTCATTGTAAGAAGTCTGAATTTCACTCTTTCAAATAAAAAAAGGCTGCCGACCACAGTCATGTCCTTCCAGTAACACTGGAAGAAGGAACGATTAAATGCTCCTTGTTGTGCAAAAAATGATATGACAAAAGACATGACCCAAACCAAACTGAAGGAAAACAGAGAGGCTAGGAATTAATTAGTGAAGCTATTTGTATTCATTTGTAGGAAGTAGCTGACAAGCAGCCAGCAGACAGGAAGAAACTGAGGAGGCTTCAAAACAGCCAGTGAGAGTATTTTCTTGAAAGAAAAGAAGATGAAGCAGGACAAGGAGTTTCTTGGATAGAAAGTTAGGCTGAAAAAACAAAGCAAAGGAATTCCCCTAGGTGTCTTATTTATGCTGCCTTCTGGAAAACTGAATTTTGTGTATGAGATTTGGTAAATTACTGAAGGAAGGAAACAAATAATTCTAATGTGAATTTCCCCTAGGTATTGGCCAGTTCCTCAGGCTAAGTAAATAACACTGTAATGTAGTTGTTCTGGGGCTTTGCACTCTCCTCATTTCTCAGCTCTGTGTGGTTGCCAATCTCAGAGTAAAAGTGTGTGAGTCATGCATGTGTCCTTCTGTCATTGATCCACAGCCGAAGAAAGAAATGACACCACAATACTTTTCTCATCTCCTCTGCTTCAGCTCCCAGGGAGGTGCATGGAACAGAGCCTTGAAGTATGTAGCTGCATCAGCCTGAAGTGAAAGATGACAAAATGTAACTTGGACAAAGGAGGTAGATAGTTACAGAAAGGGCTTCTCTGCATATTTGTTATTAAGAGAGGAAAGGAATGAACAGACACTTTTCCACTTAATGTTTTCATTTTAAAAGATTAAAATGAAGACTAGTCCTTCTTTCTGTTCTTGAATTATATGAACAGTAAAAGACCTCCACCTGATCCCATGAAATTCACAAAACTCCCAAAGAATTCAGTTGTTGAAGATCAAGTTCTCAGTGCCTGACAAGCCCCAGATTTTGGAAAATTGCTATTTATGAAGATATAAAATGCTACTGCTGCTGATGACGATGATGAACTGCATCTTCGATGCAGCCCAGTATCTGGAGTTTGTTCTCTTTGTACCTAACATTTTATCCTGCTCTTGAAAATGCTTCAACCCTTTCCAGGTATTACCCACATACAGATGGATGTACCTTAAATTCATCATTATAAATAGTGTTGGAGCTTTTCCCATAAGAAAATGTTAAAGAATTCCAATCAATTCAAGTTTCATGATGCACTACAGTAATTGCTTTTGCCTACACTTGGTGTCCAGCTTATAGTAATGCCATACAGACCGCATTTCACTAATGTGTGTGGGAGATGTCATTCTTGTGTGAGGCTGTTGAAAAGTTTACTAAAAACTATCCTATTGTCCTCCTCCTTAGATACTCTTCAAATGACTTAAACAAAGGATCATTTACTTGGGCGTGACTTGCTAGCAGTGGAGCTATAGTAGCTGTTTCTTGCAGTCTTGCACTGTAAGATCATTTCAGTGTTCACAAATCAGTTGCACAAACACTTTTCTTGACAAGAAATTTAGAAAAAAGTTGTATGTTTGCTCTCAGTTCTCAGGATCTACTCCTTCATCCTCTAATACTTAAGAGATTGTGTTGGACAGTTTTGGGGTTGTTGGGTCTTTAATTAATCTCATGATATCTATAAGATTTCTTGTCCAAAATGTGCATGGACTAAATTAAAACACAGCAAATTATGTTGTAAATGTTGCAGGAGATGATTTCAAAGAGAACAGGAGAGTGACTTTAGTCACTTACACCAGTCATCATCACAATCGCTGGCAGACTTACTACTTTGTGCTTTCTATAATTAAACAAACAAACATAAAAAAAGAAAGAAGAAGCATAATGCACTTGTATATGCTATTCCTGTAAAAAGGAAAATGAAAAAAAAAAAGGTAACTTTTGAAAAAATGCAAATTTTCTGTAAAATTCAACTCTAATGTTGGTTCTGTTTAAAGAGTTGTGAGCTGTCATACCATTTCTATTTCTTAATTGTAATTGTCACAGTTATTAAATTGAGGATGCTGAAGTATGGGCCTATATGAGTAGCAATACTGTGGTGCAATACCATAATGGAAGATAGGAAGGTCTGGGGAGAAAATAATCATTTCAGCGGGTATTTAGGTTGGTAGTTATATGCTCATGATAAGGTGATCACATTTACTACTTCACTGGCAATTAGAAATTCCTGATGAAAGACAAGTCTATGCTGTAAAAATGTGATTGCTTGCATCTCAGCTGAGATGACAGGCAGTTCATTTTATTAAGCTATTTTGTGCTTTTCATCCAACAATAAATTACAATAGGATTTGTTTATCAAAAATCTAGTTTCCTACAGATCTTTCATCTTGGTATACCATGGAAATTATCCTTCTCAGGTAAATTAATTCCCTGCTTAGCCAGCATTCAGGCAACATTTTCTTCCAACTTGTTCTTACTTGTGGCCTGGAGGAAACCCATCAGGATTAATTTTGAAGATTTATGTGCTGATTACTCTTTCAACCAAAGTAGTGGCCTTATTATGAATCCTCATCTTTTCTCTATAAAAAAAAAGCAACATTACTTAAGTATACATTATCAAGTCTCACTTGATACATATTCTTTCTACACCATAAAATTCCTCTAATTTTTGTTCACAAATCAGAGTTTTTGATGTTGAACTGAGTTTGCTGTTGACATGAGTTTATTGCATTATTTCAGTGGATAAAAGTCACTATTAACACCGCATAACTTCTTTTTTTGTTTTATCTCTGCCTTTCTGGTGAAATTCTAAATGATGGTGGCAGCCAAAAATGGAAAACACCTTCCCTGGGATGCTGCTACTTTTCTTCAGACACCTTCAGATGCAACTCACTGATTACCTCTAGGACAAAAATGAGAAATCAGACTCCACATCTTGAAAGTAGGAATAGAGAGAATGCATCAAAAGGTGGGCTTCTGCTTTAGGCTTTGAGGAAAAGTTTCCCCAAAAATCATATTGTCACAAAGGGTGAGGCAGAATAGCACTGATCAATATTTATTTCATTCTCATTCTAGCTGCAAGTGTAAAATTAAGTATAAAAATAGCACAAAGTACAATGTCTTAATGTGCATATATAATGCAGAATTCTACTTCCATTTTATTGCTCAGGGTGACCTTCAATTTCCTCTGTTGCAAAGGGGGGAGTTTACCATTCAATCAGCAATTCAGCGATGGCACTGAGTGAAATGATTCAAGGCCAGGTTGGACAAAGCCTTGGGTGGCATGGTTTAGTGTGAGGGGTCCCTGCCCATGGCAAAGGGGCTGGAACTAGATGATCTTAAGGTCCTTTCAAAACCTAACTGTTCTATGATAGCACATCAGAAAATTCCTATAGCCTAATTTAGAACTCTGTACCAATGCTTTTTTATTTTGATCAGTCCTATTTTCATCAGGTGAGGGTAGGCACTCAGGAAAAAAATAGCCTCAACAGATTAATTTATTTTACTTAATTCATTAACCTTATTACTTCCACCAGCAAGTACTCAAGAGTCAGACCTTAACTGAAAAAACAGTCACAGAATATTTTAAACAACCTTAAAAAAGGTTTCTGTAATGTGTGAAATTTGAATGTACTACAACCTAAAAACATGGCTCTGAACTCCAACATTCGGATTCAGCAAAGTACTTGTTTCTCTTTGCTAGCCAAAACTCTAATGCCTTTTCAGAGCAAACAATTTTTTTGTGTGTGTTCTTCTACATTTTAATTGGGAAAACATACTTTTCTTCCCTTGTCCCTGGGCAATCCCATATCTAATAAATAATCAATTTCTTCTAAAATTTTGTTAATTTTTTGAAAGCACAAATCCTCATTTTGTAGTGAAAAATATAAGCTTATATAATAAAATAGTCTTCCCATTAAAATTCCTGAGACGTTTGATACTGACTGATATGATGAAAATGCTAAAAACCCATTAGTTATCAGAAAGTATTGCATTTGCCCTATTCATACTGATTCTTTCAAAAGCTTGGCATTTATTTAAAGTATATAGGACATAAGTTAGAAAGCACGTTTTTCTCAGAGATACTGACACATTTTACTGAGCCTATTTGGCATTGTGTCACAGTGTCCCTCAAATTTTAGTGTGAATAGACCCATAGGTGCCATCATTATCATTTAACCAATGAGTAGCTGAGGTAAAGGAAATCTCAGTGGAGTTTAACAAGGGTGGCATAGGCAGCCCTTGGGCACAGAATAGGTCCAAGTCGTGGTCTGATGATATAGCAAGGATGTTGCTGTCATGTCCTCTGCCTGGAGAAATAACAACCAGTTTCAACTGGTGGAAATTTATATATATACTGACATTTTTTCAGACTGTGTTATATTGTTTGCACTCATTTTATTACTAATTACTAATTACTATCTATAGCTTTCATTTGCATTTGGACAAACAGCTCTTATGTGTTCAAAGTTCATTTATGACAAAATACTTTATGACAATGGCTCATCAGAAGAAGTTGATGTGTTCCTGTTCTTTCCTGGAAAGGCACTTTATTTTTGTGGTTTCAGTAATTCTGCTCCTTAGTTACCTTCATTTCTAAGGATGGACTGTTGACAATGCTTTTTTCCTGCAGAACCTCATTTTTGTGGTGGTTGTGATTGGTAGAGCAACTAGGCATCTTTTCACATCAGTGAGGTTAGAGAAGCATCACTAAGCGCAAGGGACCATCCAGAAAAGTAAAAAAACAAAATAATAATATAAAAAAATTACTGATAAATAAGCCAATGTGAAGAAAAGTAACAAGCCCAAGTCACAGAATAAACTGAAGTGGATGCCTTGTTTGATACTATTTCTTCTGCTGGAACCACAGAACTCTCAGTGACTGTATCAATGGCTGCATCAGACTCTACCGGCTGTGAGTATTCCAAGACTGCTGATTAATTTGATTAATCAAATTAATCCGTTTCCTTCACTCCAGCTGAGCTGCAGAAGAGCCCCCTAGGGCAGTAGGACCTACATGTTCAGGTATATGAAGCCAGGTAGGCTGTGTGTGGCGTTCAAGACAGGCAGTCATGAGTCAGAAGGCAGAAATTTATTGCTATGAGACATCCTAAAATATCTTACTCTGGCACAGACATTGCTAAAGGTTGTAAGATCTGTTCCATATCTAGATGCTGCCTACGTATCTCCTGGGCTTCTTGTAATGCATTTTGGCATGAACCTTAGCTGGACACTTTTGAGATTTTCAATTTGAAGGCAGACAAGTATGGAGGTATCAAAAGATAGTTCACCAGTCCCTCCATAAGCATGAGAAATTTGAGCTGAAATGTAGTATCAAGACAGGAAACTGTCAGCTTAGGAAGTGGCCAAGTTGCTAGCTCAAGAGAGATCCAGGAAACACCAAACAGAGGAATAATTCAATCTCGTTCTTATTTTTAACATATGTGAAAATCTTTAAAAGCGGGGTTAGTTGCTTCCCTGAATAAAGAATGGCTCCTGCAGGGAAGCAAACTACACTGCTCATTACTACACATGAAATTATGACATTTTTATGATTGCTGTTGAGAAAACAAAGATACTGATATAGTTGACATTGATATTTGAGTGCAACGACTGAATTGTTACTGGAAGCCTCATCAATAATGTTTATCAGTCTGGGAATGCTTACAGAAATTAGCTGATTATCAGGAAAATGAAATTCCATTTATCCCTAAATAACCTTGTCCATTTTCTGTGTAAATGGCACAGATTCTGAGTCTGCAAAGTATATCCTGGTAATTGTATGTGATACCTGGTTTGGTGCAGCTGACATACATTCAGAGGGCTTAGGATAAAAATAGCATGCCGTCTGGAGATATCTTGTCCTAACCCAATAGTTCCTCTCTAAATTTAGTATTCTCTAACCAAACCAGCAAAGTCTTTTCTGCTAATTTTCCAACTTCTCAAGGACATTTGGGATACTGACTCTCTCTGACTGGATTATGCTGGATCCCAAAATATTAGATAAAGTTTAGAGGAGATGAACCTAATTAAATTGTTTTCAATGATCAGTAGTGAACAGCATCTTTTTTCACAAAATATCTCTAATAACTTTGGTTAATTCTGAGTTCTCACCCTGTCCTACAGAGATCTTTATCCTCTCTTATTTTGGCATAATTTCTGGTTTTAAAAATTGTACCTCTTATTCAAGCACAAAAGTTTTCAGTAAGTAATGAAATGTGAATAACTTTGGGCATAAGAAAAACTCAGTCCATATGTCCTTCCATTTTGACACTGGACCTAAGACAGCTATTCCCTGAGTGTTTCTTGCAGCCAATTTTGCAACACCTTTTGATTATTTCCTATCAACCAGACTTCTTTTATTCCTGAAGAAGAACTTATGAAACAGTGTGAAAACTGCTAATAAAGCCAAGTAATATCCCACTTACAGCTTATCTCTTATTCAAAGTTATCCCTTCCCAGAATGAAATGGCATGGATTTAAAATAAATTTTCTCAATAAATCCATTTTGGCTCTACTGTTGATTCAAGTCTTAAATAACTGAGACACCATGCCTTCTGTTTCTAGTACAAAATAGTTACAATTGGTGTAAGGGATCCAATGTGAGATATGACAGTTACAAAATGCAACCCCCCAACTGTGCCTGCATATCACTTGCTGTGAATTCAGTATCCTCTACTGTGAAGCCTGGAGGGCCCCCAGTAACTTTCTGCACATCATACACCCACCTTTTTTTTCCTGCCTCTACATGCCTGAGTCCATTGAAAGGCAATGCAGGATCATGGTTGGAAGAGGGCTGGAGTGTGGTCCCATAGGTGCTCCAGCAAGGCAGATCTGGCAAGTGGCACTGCGTATCTTCTCACACCAGCAGTCCTCTCCTACGGGCAGACACAAGTCATTGTTCATAAGATGCCTGCCCCCTCCATGACTTCTCAGTCACTAACTCATTGACCTCCCTTGACGTGTTTGGCACTGCACATCTGCAGAGACTCTGGCCAGGGCGTGCGGATTGCTCACTGTGACTTGATGCTCCACATTCATGACCTTCTTGTTTTCCAAGTCTTAGTGCACAGAAAGAAAAATGATGATGAGCGGTCTGTAGATCTTTGGGGTTTTTCCTGTATTTGTATTTCTCCTGCCAAAGAAAGGGATCTCAAGGTCCCTCCAGCAGTCTTGTATAACTTCAACCTCTTTTCACAGTTTTTCAAAGGAAATAATTAATGCTTCCACAGTTGTGGGTCTCACCTGGTGCAAGAATGTCAGCATGAAAACTCCTACAGTGATAAGAAACAGACAGCATAAATTTACCCTAAAATGTCATTATAAATAATTTCTCAGAGTAAGCACACCATCTGCTTTTCTGTGCCCCACCAATTTTCATAGCTCTTGTGGGAGAGGCTGCTGAAATAAATCTTGGCAGGTTCCACTGATACCTGGTAGTGTGCCAGCCAACAAAGTTTGTCAGCCCCATCAAATTTCTTTCTTTGACAGCATAACTAGCTTCTACAGTAGCATACCTGCCTTATAGGGTAAATAGGAAGCAATAGATTGTATTCCTATAGGAATACAATACAATATGATATGATATGATATGACATGACATGATTATGATATGATATGATATATCTCTGTATTTAGTAAGCTTGTGATAGTGCCTCACTTGATATCCTCATTAAACAGTGGAAATACAGTCTGGAGTGGTTGTTTGCAAGCTGGACTTAGATCATCACTTAGGGTCATGACTGTCATAGTCTACAAGCTCAGTCAAAATGCAGTTTCTTGCTCAAGTATTTTGGTTGCACAAAGTTAACAGTCTGTAAGTAGTCTCTCACAACCAGAATAAGTTTACACACCACACACCACTAGTCAAAATGAAGTCACTGTAGATTAGGTGAAAAGACAGTTGAAAACCTAAACTGAAATAGCACTTACCAAGGGCTCACTATCAAACCAAATGCACTTAGCGAGTGTGGTTAAAAAAAGTTCTATGCAAGTAGGTCAAATCTTATTATCATAAAAAATATTTAATATGTTATAGAATTTTAATAAAAAAATAGTGTGTGCTATTATTATATGTTATTTATTATACATTGTTATAAATAATATTCAAAATTTACATGAGTGTCTTGAATAACAATATAGATATTTCATTTATGAACAAGAAAATTACAAAGTACATGAGGATCATTAGCAAATGTCACACATAATACAAATGAGGTAATGATACTCCTCTAGGTTTTGAATTTTTCTATTCAAAATTGTCATTCAATTACTTATTGTATGCATCATAGCCATCTTCCAAAAAAGTTGAAAATACTTCACTAGTTTGGAGCAGCAGCCCCTTAATCAAATTTATTTAGACCTTAATATCTAAATAAAATTATTGTAAGACAAGAAAAGGCAATAGAAGAAATAGAGGAGCAACTGAAGAAAGGGGCACAGAATGAAAATTAATTGCCTTAACATTTTCTCTCACTATTTTGTCTTAAGAGGACACAACATGTTGACAAATAGCCACCATGTAGGATGCCCCTAAACTGTAGTATGTGTTTTTATTCCTTATTTATGTGTATTTTCTGCTAAATTACCTTGATGTCTTTGACATTCTAATGAAGGAAATAAGTACGTAAACAGGAAGACAGATGGAGATTATCTTTAATTATTGAAAAAACAACTTTACCTTTCCAGAGATTATAAAACTTTTCCATGGTTTTCATAATTCAACTAAGGCATTGTTCATCAGTTGGAGATTTACAAATCTTGTTCCCTCAGGTCCCTTCTTTCAGTAGTGTTTGGATAACTGCCACAATTGTTCTTTCATGGAAGCATGATCTGGCACTGCTTTCTCACCTTCACAGCAATTCTCTTCAAGTACAGGTGCTTTCCCAAGTTGCATTCATGCCATCACTCGGCTTGTGAGCCATAAGGAAGCGATAAGGTAATTCAGAAAGATAGCAGGATTTGGGCATCCAACCATGCTAAATATTTCCACTTATCTATCAGGCAAGTCACAACAATTCATTGATGAATATAAAGCTTGGGTGGGAAGGGGAGGTTTAGTGATAAATGGTGGCATACATTACAGGTAGTCTTGCATTTCTCATCTCATTAACGTCATAAGGCAAAAAAAAAACACACAGTGGTAAAAATACAGCTTCAGTTCTGAGAACTTTGTAGAATAAATACTCAATTTCTCTGTTCTGTGATGCCTTTTTGTTTTTCAGAAAAACTTTTTCTTGAAAGTACACCTTATAAAATTAAAGGCACTTGCGAGGGAAGGATTTTGTTTATCCAGTACCTACCAGAGAAATCAATGTACTGGAAAAGATACAGATTAGATAATCTACTAGATCTTTATACTTTCTGCTTTCAATCATGCATTTCTCCGCTATATTACTTAACAGTCAGTTGGAATTACAAGACAAGGCCACAAATTACCGCAAATGTCTCATAAAAATACTGGTGTTTTCTGGAAATAAAACACCCTCCACATTTCAAATCCAATTTGAGTAAATGTGTTAATGATGAGGAACAAATATGGGTACATTTTGTATCAGCTCAGGCATCCTGCTTTGGAAAGTGTACCCAGGGACATAAAATTTAAAGCTCCCATATTTTGTGAATATAGCTCTATAATCTGGTTGGCATGGTTGGCATGCCAGGGAAAGCTCAAAATTTACAAGTCTAAGCGTAAAACCTAGGAAGAGAGCCTATAGAGTTCATTAAAAGTCAATCCTATCCTTGTACACAGGATGAATTGCAACGGTTTTTTTTACTGAATGAGAAAATATATTTCTCACAACAATAACAATTATTTTTAACATGAGTCAAAGTACCAAGCACTTCCACCTATGAGCTCATACTAAATGAATGAGGCACAAAATAAAGCTGTTTCTGCTTTTGCGTCATAGACTACCCATAACTCCATAGGCCTGTCCCTCTCAATTAAGAAGTGCTGATGCTGCCAGTCTCCAGTATAGGGAAGTGATCCTTGGTAGACAGTACCTAGATCAAATTCTTTCTTTGAATTTATACTTTACTATATGAAAAATATGGATGAGTGTAGTCATGGATTTTATAGTCTGGGTAGGTTTCTTACACAAAACCAAAGTCTCTCAGGGTCCTCTTTAGCCTATGTTCTAATGTGAAAGAGGTTACCATCTCTGTCTAGAAATAATGCAATCAGGTAAGCGTTAGTTCTAGCCAGTTTGTTTGGCTGTGGTACAAGCGACAAGAAAGTATGAAAAAGTGAATTTAGCCAAGAGTGCTGAGCCCTGATATACACTGAGTGTGAACACCAACAAATAATATGAAAAGAACATAATTAGAGAGCTTCTGTGGGGAGAAAGTAAGTAGGGAAATTACCAAAGTCAAAAAATATGAGTTCTGAAAGTAGAAAGAGCAATGCAAACATTAAGGGCATAGCTCAGAAAGGACATCACCTTAGTGAAGAAAGGACAGAGATGTAGAAGAGAAAAGGACAGGGAGAGGATTTCTCTGGTAAGTTTGTTGTTTGTGTTTTGTTTTTTTTTCTAGAAAGGGACAAAAGACCATTTCTGTGGAAGAAAATGCATATAAATAATTTCCCAGGAATATTTCCCACCATTTTAACTGCTGATCATTCAACGTGTCTGCAAATGGACATAAAGCTGACTGGTGCAGGCATGAGTTTGGAGAGACTGCAGAGCAAGATTTAAGTGCAGTTATGCTGCTACTGGTCCTTCTTGTCCATACAAAATCTTAGACTGCTCTGAAAGCTGTAGAACACTTTGCTAAGCGTTGTCAAACTCAGCTGTTACTTACTGGATGCTCTGCAACCAGATACGCTTTACTAAAAATCACAAAGCTGATGACTGATGACCCTGATCATTGCAGGGTGGTTGGACTAGACCTCTGCAACCCAAATTATTTTATGATTTTATGTTCCTCCAAATATACAGCAGTATTTGTACAAGTTATTTCAATATGAAATGGTGTCTAGATAACATAAGTAGCTCTCCTATCAAAGAGTAAGAAATACTAAATCTCAGCCTCTTTGGGGTATTTCAGGGACCACCCTTTGGTAAACTAATCATCAGTGAAATAACACCTGTGGTCACATTCCCTGTTCCCATTGAGGATCAGCCTAGTCACAGCTGTGCAGCTGGACCGTACACCTAGGAAAAGTATCAGAACTCAGGCTGGGTCCTTGAGCAGTTCAGCACACCCTACTCTTTCTAAGGAAGTGCTTTCAGGGGTGCACAAGGGGTTCTTTTTGCATGTGCTGCTGGTGACAGAAATCAGCCACTACCTGGTTCTTTTGTCAGGGTTGCTTTGTTGAGAAAAAGGAAAGAGGAAGTGGACACCTGTCTGAACAAGAAATAGCTCAGGATGTAGCATGAAGACCAGGAAAAGAAAAAAAGGTAGAAAGAAAAATTATTCAAAGTAATTATTTGCTGCTAGCAATAAAATAAACAATTCTCTTCCAGATGTATTTCCAGCACAGCAAGCACTAGTTGGCAACTTAAATCATATTCATGGAAGTTGGATGTAATTTTCTGCTTTTTAGCCTAAAAGTATCCCCTCCAAACTTGCAAAAAGCAATGTGAGAGGATCCACAAATTCCATGAGCTGGTGCTGCCAGTCGCAGCCTCACCAGTCACTGTGCACATGAAAATAACCTACCTAGAAATTGGGTACAAAATGTTCTTTCAGAAAAAGCTGCGCGTAGCAAAAGGCAAAGAGAAGGAAATTATATGGAAAGAAGTCAAGTGAAAACAAGAAGTTAAATAAATAAATAAATGTATAGCTCTGGAGTGTGCTTGAGACTGAAAACAATGAATCACATTTGGTCCGTGTTGTAGAAAAAGGACATAAAGATTTTCAGACACGTACATTGACCAAAGATTTCCTACATAGACACAGAGTGTGGATATTTACATTCCTTTTATTTTATTTTTTTTCTCCTCTGGTAGGTATTTCACAATTCTCTGGACCACCAAGCAACAGGAGCAAAGATAGTAGTGAATGACTCACACCAGACATTTCTAACCTATTAGTCAGATATCTATTACCGGAATATTGATTCTGTGCCTGCCTAAAGGAAAGACGTGACTGATGGCTAATGAGCAAAGATATGTGATATTCAAGGATCATGGTTCTCTCCAGTAAATGTACGTGTCTTTCCAGGCAGAGGTTTCCAGACAGTGCTGTATGTACTACTAGTGATGTTGGAACAGTTTCAGACCAGTTCTGCACATGAAGATCACCAACTTTTAGGAATCCTGCTTTAGACAGAATCACTACAGCTTAGTGGTGACAGTCAGGGGAGCAGGTCTAGCTCTGTCTGTACCAAGCCCCTCCGTCCATGGGAACATGTTTACACCAGAATTTAACCACAGATCATCATAACTCCCCATGTATGAAAGCCACAGAGCAATTGGCTATCTAGATCACTCATGAGTGTATTTGCATATGTGGAGATAGTTCCATAATAATTCAAGGAAGAGGTGAGAGGAGATGAGGATAGTTCTTGTTTAGGAAAGCAGAATGTGAGATAGAGCAGTAAAGAAAATAGGTGTGTTAAGGGAGGGGAAGAGCCTGAAAAGAGACCAGTCTTCAAAGAGACCAGTCGCATGCTTAGAAATAGGCAAAGGCTGAACTGTTTTCCTGTCTCAGGACCCAAAAGCACTAAATGGCTAGTAAGTGTTCATAGCTTTACTGTACTGTATTATTTAAGTATCTGCTCACTTACTGATTAGAATAGTCATGCATATTCAGTCTTATTTGCTATTAGCATCCCTTTGTTCTTCCCTCAGCTGAGACTCTGGAATTCAGACTTAGTTAAAACCCTTGCTATAAGGTCATCATGTCTTCTTAACCACTTGCACTTGAAGTCTTTCTGAAGTAATTTAGACTTCTTTTAGGACTTACAGAGAGTTGCTACTGGTATATAGGGAACCACTGCCATGAAAATTCAAAGAGCTAGATGTGTTATTTTGTTATTTTACAGTGCTTTAAGTATTATATATTTTTTAGGTGTATATATCTTTTTTTGTTAAATGAAAAAAATCTGTGAATGTGTGTACAAGAGAAAGCTTGATAAGAAACATATATGGTTTATTTTAATCACAATTGTTCCTCTTCTTCTGCAGCATTATGTCCTTTATTCAATGTTCTTCATAAAAAAAATTCCAATTAATATGATTCACAATGTCACTTTACCAAAATTGGAACCTAGACTCTGAAGAATGGAAAGCAAGTCATGTTGGATATCTTGAGTTAGAAAAGTCTATATCCTTTCTTTGAAAACGGATGCTTCTCTATTTGCAGCTATATTAAGAACAAAATGTATGTGTGTGAAGGTAGAAAATAGACAGCATTATCTATGCACAAGTGTACACAATGACAATCATTGTCTGGTTCCTTTACTATTGAAGAAAGAAAGTGCAGATGCAGGTTACAACTCTGGAAGGTAAAGCTGAGGTCACATCGAAGCTAAAAAAAAAAAAAAATCTATTTCTAATTCGACGTTTTCACTTGTTTCTTTCAGCGTTTGCCTCTCCTGGGTACCTTTGATGTGCCATTGTTTGCTGTTCCATCTGCTTGCTATATATTAAGGAAACCATGCCTGATATGTCAGGCAACTTTATTTCAGGGAGCGTGAATACTTCACCCCACCAGTCTCAAGAGACAGACCACTATTTAGCGCAAACAAACCTTCCTTGACAGTTTTAAAGCTATCTCTAAGTACACTGGATAGTGAGTGAGGCCAGGCTTTGCCTCTCCAAGCAAATTCACATGGGTGAATTATCTTATGGACAGCAGTTATTCCTGTTGCTAAACAAAGAGAGAGAACAACATGCAATTCACCCAAGGGATGAAATCCTTTTTTTTTTTTTTTTCCCTTGGAAGAAAAAGAAGAGTGGAGCAAACTTCCACGGAGGAACAAAGGACTAGAAGAGATTACATGAATCATCGAGTCCATCTCCTGTCCACAACCAGGTAACATCCTACTGGATAAAAGACCTCTACCCTTTCCCACACTGCAAAACCCTCAGAGTATTTCCCAACATTTTCTAATTATTTCCAGACCTTTACTACAAAAAGAGCTGCAGAAAATATTCTTGGCATTTCCCAACATTAGAGTGTTTATACTTTCAATAATAATACGAAGATCCTTCCTAATCAGAGCTGGGGAAAAATTCTTTCCTGAACCCATCATGATGATCAGTCTAACCCTGGTTATAGGAGCAAGAGACAGCAGAAAGGCATAAGAGAAATGCCTCCACCCTAGCTGTCCCAGATCAGTATGAAGAAATTGTTGCAGCTACGTTCCACAGTGCCAACGAGCAAATCAACGTACCAGACCCTTCAGCTACAGTCACCAGTGCTAGGTTCAGGCAGCCGACCTCAGAGCTAGTTGGAGAGCCCAAAGACATGGCCAAAAGCGGTCTCAGACCCACTAGATGGCACTGTGTGTGGCTGTTACCAGCCTTCAAACCTAGGGACAGTTCCGCGTGAGCTGGGCAGCTCCTATCTTAGCTGCATGGCTTCGACTTCTAGCACAAGCCCCACCGCCTGTCACCTCACCCAGCTGTTCTGCCCATTCAGCAACTTTTGAGTTCCCTCGGTCACCCTAAATTAGTGCTCTTTCAAATAATTACCAGTATGTTGTGGTGGTATTTTTTTTCTCAAGAAGCTCCACAACGATATTTTTCAAGTTCCTGGACCTTGCCCAAAACATTCCAGAGGTTTCAAGAAACATTGAGAAAGTCGGTAAGTCTGAATATCCTGCCTGGCTGGTGTGCAGTGCGTATGTGAGTGGAAGGGTTCAAACTTCAACCAAAAATGCTGTAGACTACAGGAATTTTTATGTGACCGTAACTTTCCATCTCAGTTGCACCAGCTCTGCTCTGCAGGCTCAGACTGGATCCCAGTGATAGCAGTTGGGGAGAAGGGTTTCCACTGCGATCACTTAGAGTTGGACAAGGGCCTCTGTCAGGTTTCCAGACACTGAAAATTAGTGTAGCAAATCCTTCATCCTTCTCTGTTCAAGGTTTCTACCCTTACTGTGAGCAGTGCTTGTTGGTTTATGCTTACAGTGAAAACTGATGGGACCTCCATTTTCAGTGTGGAGAACAGCACTTTTTTCAAGCACATTTTTCTAACTGAAATGGAAGTTGAATTACTCTTCTTTCTCTGTCTCTCTGCTTCTATACCCTATTTCCTCATAACCTGCCATCTCTGGCTTTTTAAGTTTCTCTTGCGTTGCAGTTTAAGCAGCATCCTGAGCACAGCTTTGAGTCTCTCTTTTTTTTTTTTCAGTCTGTGGAACATGTTTTTGTGTCTCCCTAAGTAAAAGTGCTGTTTGAAACATCCCTTCTTCATCCTCTCACATCATTATTTGCTCTATAAAGTACATTAGGCATTTTCCAATTGTGCTATTCAAGATTCACCCATGAAGCAGTCTCCCAGAGAAAGCCTCTGTGGCTAGGCAGCGCAGGTCAGAAAAGCCCTGTCAGGAAAGGCAAATATGCTCATCAAGCCCTAAATTGCTAGCTATTATCCTTCATCTGAAAGCTACTGCCTTCAGACATGGCAGACACAGCAAACCTCTCTCATGGGGGTTCCATGGCCACAGGAGCAGAAGATAAGCCAGGTAACCCTACAGATGGAGATATTCCTCTGTTTATCAAGGGCTTATCTGGAGATATCCCTACAGATAAGCCCTGGATAAAAAATGCATGTTGGTGAGCAAGAAGTGAGAAGCAAATGTGTGAGACTGGGCACAGAATTCTGTGGGCGACTGCAGGTAAAATCCCTAAAAGGGGCAAAAGAAGAGTAAAGCATTCTAAACTCGTCTTTTTTTTTTTTTCCTTTTTCTTTCTTCTTTTTCCCTCTTTGTTCTTCTTTTTCTTTTTCCTTCTTTTTTTTCTTTTTTCTTTTTCATTTTTCTTTCCTTTTTCTCTTTCTTTTTCTTTTTTGTCTCTGACAGCTGACTGCACCCAGGTGTGCCTAGAGCCTGCAAAAAAATCCAAGAGTGTCATGAGAAATTATGGAAATTTAAAGGTGGTTTTCAGCACAACTTTTAGGGCTATTACTGGTTCAGTATAGTACAATGTCACAGCTTTACAGATTATGAGAACTGGCATAAAAGTGTCATTTCTCTTTGCTAGGCAATAACATACTAAAAAAAACCCCAAAAGTATCTACTCATTTTTCCAAATTAGTGATTTGCTGTAGGTGATTTCATCAAGTAGATGTCAGACCTGCATGTGATGAGGTTTTGTGAGCTGTACTCACTTGGGGTAGTTTGATCTTTCAGTGTAGTAGCTTTAACTTACCCAAACTTATAATAAAGTCCAGAGAGCACTAAACAATAATATATTCTGGATTTTACCTATCCCATAGGGTAGGATTTACTGTAGGATTACTTGTAGAATCCAAAACTTGACTCCTATATTTTCTGCTACATCCATGTAATGATTTCTTCCCAATTATGAACCTATTCGCTCCAAAAAACAATGGCCGCATCTCGCTTCTATATTTCCTCTACACCAGCAGCAAGTCATTTTGATGGTAATTTGTTTATCAGCCTTTGCAGCTGCCAGATCATTCCTGGCATCTCTGAACATAGTTTTTGAGAACTCTGGGTCAGAAAACAGGGTCAAAATAATTTGCCTCAGCATTCCTTTAGATCATGAACTTAAATCTTCTTGCAGCACTGTATGGTCCAGTTCATAATCTTGTTTCATAAGTTTGTTTGCTTCTTGAGAGAAAAAGGTATTTGGAAAAGAAAAAAAGAAAAAAAAAATCCATAGCATTCACTAGGCCTTTAAAGAAAACTTTCACAAATGCTGACAGCTGTGTGAGAATAGTTTGTTCACAAAGCCAGAAAAGTTAAACAAATGTTCTGAAAGTAGAAGCTGTGAAACATCACTGGTGGTTTTCTATAAGATAACTTATTACATGCCTGGTGTTCACATTTTGTTCTGTGTCCTTTACCACTGTTAGTGACTCATATTTAAACAGCGTGGAGAATATACATTCACTTCTCTTGTAAGTTCTTTTTGGTCCTCTAATGAAATAATTAACAGAAGTATGTAATTTTACCAGGAAAGTAGGCAGATACAAATCAAAAGGGTTTTTGATGGTGAGCCTGAAGGAATCCTCCCTGAGCTCAATGTGTGCATGGAGCTTTTATAAGCAATTAAACTCTATCTCTGAAAATCCTACCTTTCAAGCTTTTGGATGACCTGTAGGGTTTTATGGACAGCTGCAATTAATGAGAATGTAGAAGCTTGTAGAAAAATTTCAAGCAAGGAAAAGGAACATGAGACAAATAAGTTTACATATACTAAACCTTTTCCCTGTTAGAGTGCTACTTTTCATCCTGCACTGATGCTGTTTTAAAAAGATGCTGCATTTGAAAGTTACTGGGAGGATTATAAGGCAGCACAGAAGGTACTTGTCACTTCCTGTGCAGCAGCGAAAGAACTGAACTCTAGGAAACACAGCAAATGGTACAAAATATTCCACAATGGAACAAGAGCTCCATGGGATGAAAAAGTTTTGAACACTACAATATGTAGGCACTGGCTTTAAGCAGTATAAGACATCAGCCATGCTTCTATATGCGTACTGCAACCTTACACACGATAGCCATCACCATCCTGTTCCAGCTTGGACTCACAGCAGCACAGACATCCTCAAGCTTTCTCTGCTCCTTCTTGTGTGACTCTTTAGTAGCAGATTATTGCTCTCCATGCTCTCCCCCCAAGAAAGGTTCAATGATTTTACTTCTTGGCAGTAAGAGATAAAAAATAAGTTGCAGCCTTCTATTGTCATGCTCTGGTACAGCCCATGTTTTGTAAAGTGTGACAGGGAGCATCTGCTCCCCTTAAACATCATAGCTGAAAACAGTACTGATGGTCTTTTAGCTGGGAGAGGTAGAACACTAGGAAGCTGGTTTCGCCCATTTGCCATTGTACACCTGGACATGAGGTCAGAAGAGAAAGCACGTGGAAAGGTCATAGTCTGCAAGGAAGGAGCGTTTTGCATCCTCATTTGCCCCTGCGAAGTCTTAGAGTCCAAAACATGGGCTGACCTGTTACCCTTTAAATACAGACTGTCCTCAATTAAACCTGCTGAAACACTATAAGGTTAACTATTTTTCCTTTACAGCACCATAGCACTGCTGCATTCAACAGATCAAGTGAGAAAAATCAGATCCAGTTTGTCTACACGATTATTTTTGTGCATGGCTATAAATCACAAGTGGCTACAGGTTGCGTCTGTCAGCATGTAAACATGACTTCAGCTGCTGTTTCGTCATCACAGTGTTTAAAGAGTTATGTATATCACAATTACAGTTGAACTTTCACCACCTCAACAATGCTGGTCGCAATACAGGCTTGACAGCAACAACTATCTTCTTTGCCTCCAGAGGGACAATGGGGTGGGCACTTTTTCTGAGCTGCTGTTTCTTTCTAGGTGGACCAGGAGAAAGTGCTGAAGAGGAGATTTTCTGAGCTGTGCTTCGTGCATCTTGTCCTGACCACAAGCAAAGTGAGCACATGTTTTTCATAGCACTTCTATTTTGCTAATCCCTTCATTCCTGTGAGTGCGGCGCTCCGAGATCACTGACAATTGCTGCTTAACCAGTAGGAGAATACTTCACTGCTGAGCCAGCTGCCTGGAAATGTTAATGCTGCTCTGAGGTTTCTTCAGGACTCTGGGCCAGCTCTTACCTCATCAGATATGTCTTTCCTTTGCTGCCCTATCCCAGGCTGTGCTCTATTCTCAGTGCAATTTATTTTCCATGAGTGACAAGCCTGGGGGTCTCCAAAGGTTGTTGAAGGAGAGCAGGAAGCAAAATTAAATACACAGAGTATATGGAAACAAAGCAGGGAAAGAAACAAAAAATACATACACTGCTGACATGAGAAATCCTGGCCCCAAGGGGAGGAGAGCAGGCACAGGGGCTGAGAGAAGAGCACAGCAGGATCGAGCAGGAGGCCTGGGGGGATGAAGAGGCAAAGATTGTGATTCCAGCTGAAGCTGATGAGGCTGCAGAGGAACGGAAGCAGAATAAATTTACAGAATCTACAGAAGCAAGAATAGAGCCCTGTAGCCACTTCTTTTCCACAAAAACACTATTATCGTCCTTGTTCCACAAGTAGAGAAACAAAATGTTTAAGTGATTTGCCTTTGGCAGCTCTGGAGCTGAGGTTCCTCCAGCCCTTAGCCATAGGCATAACCAAGAGATTTCTGTTATGTGTATTACTTTCAGGTGACTTGGAGAACATTGATTAAAGTGACTTTAACTGCACAAGATTCAAAATCCAAATACCAGATGGGGAGGAAGGTCTCTCTGGATCAAGCCTTGGCTCTGACCTCCACCTTCCTTTCTTTGCCTCTTTAAAAAAAAAAAAAAAGAAAAGGAAAATATAAAACTAAAAATATATGAAAGGAAGCAGGGGAAGGCTAGTCCTGGCTATTTTACTCTACATGTGTAGCATTTGGCCTGCTCTTATTAGGTATGTCCTGCAAATCATTTGAAGGTTCAATAAATATAGAGCTGACTGGGATTATATGCAAATTACCTCCACTCTGTTGTTTCTGATTGAGGCACCCACTAGTTACCATAACCATCAGTGTGTACTTTTCCTTCAGCAATGAAAAACCTGGGCTATCTCTCAATCCATCAGCCTGATTCTCGTGTTTGGTCAGATGGCCTGTGATGCTTGTACATGACAGCTTGCCCTTCCATGGTGCACGACCCACTGCCTCTTTCCTTGTGACAATACATGTGTTGGTAATAAACTTCCCATTCATAATTCAACACAAGCATTTGACGTGGCTAATCAGCTGTCTAACCTTTTCCATTTCTGATTTTTCAGAGTATGTGGGGGGTGCTACACAAGCTCCTGTGTCTCATTCCTCCACCTCACAAACAACAGGGAATAATCTGATGTAAATAGATGGGTAGTACCAGAAATGTGACAAAGAAGGAAAGAGAGATGCTGCATACCGTCTGAAGCAAATGCCACTTCACTGCCTTTTCAATGTATGCTCGTCCCTTTGTGCTACTGTAATGGTGCCTTGTAAATGAGTCTTAATTTCATAATAATATATGGCAATAATTCTTTCCTGACAAGCAACCATGACTGTGGTTGGTGAGCATCTATTTGAAAATGGAAAAGCTAAATAGGCCTTAAAGTAATTAAGGCTCAAAGAGTTTTCTCTTCCTACTGCAACTCCAAAAGAGAATCAGCTTCAAAACACGCCTTAAACATATAAACCGTGTATTAGCAAGGGTATTTCTCAGTAAAGGCTGAGGATTCAGAATATGGGGATATCGATTACATCCTCTTTTAGCTTTCCACAGAAGGTTTCCAAGAGGGTGGCTAACTAGAACTGAATAGACAACCGCAGTTGTGCTGAATAGCTAGAAAGCAAAGGAAACCCATTATGTGGTTTTTAAAAAGTCTTATGAATTGTGGAAAAGAAATGTAACGTTCCTGCTGAAAAAAATGCCATCATAATTATCTATATGTTCTTTATTTCATGCCAAGAATTTTCAACAAAGAATGGCTTTCTTGGGACCTTCATAAATAAATAAATAACTGGCAGCATCACTGTCGTGAAATACATTTGTGCTTGCTACTACACAGCTGTTCTGAACACTGCATGTATTACATGTAAATAATTGATTTTCCACCTCTGACAGATGGGGGTTTAAAAATGATTAAAATAAATACTGTTGGTTTGAGGTTTTTTTGGGTTTTGTCTTTTATTTTGGGGAGAGAATCACATTAAACCATTCCACAGACACCTTTGGGCTTGCACAGCATACAGCCCCATATGTCTTTACTTTTCAGAATTACTTCCAGACACAGACAGGAACAGATGTGGAGTGGTCATTACCTTGGGAGTCTGACCTGCAGCACAGGCACTTCACTTTTATTATCCTTCACTTTCTACTGATCATGTATCAGTTCCCTTTACATCTTTTTTCTTACATATGCCTATTCATATCAGAACTGATTCTCTTTGGTAATTACACTCATCTTCAGATCCCCTTCAAGATCATGAAAACATTTGCTTTACTTTTGTCTTTCAGTTAGCTGCCTCCTTTGAACAAAGCTGGGAATGGAAGTATTAAAATACCAGGGAAAGCCTGCTGTCACAATGAGTTTGATCCAAAGTTCTTTGATGTTATTTATAAACAGTGGTTCCCAATTATTGCTTTTGGGCTTCAGATCCACCCGTGGCTTTCTACTCCAACAAGAAGCATACGTATGAAAAGTTTTCAAAAGATTCATCTGATGGGATTACCAATTTGATTTCCTGAACAATGCTCTCTCAAAAATCAGATAAGCATGTCACCACTTGAAAGCTCTCCATATCACCTCAGGCCAGAATTAAAACTCCTCTGCAGTTACAGTTCTTGAAGTTTCACAAAGAGTGGATAATCTCAGCCTTACAATTGAGCTGCTATTTGGTCTCTCTTGGCTGAGAAAGTATACACTTTCTTGAGTCTAACACCAGAACCATGTGCTGCTTTTGGAAACATAGTCTTCATTGTTGCAATGACTTGAATTCTGGTGCAATATTACTGGAACAGTCTTGGCATCATTTTGTGCTGCAAAGAAGGTTCTTGGACAGTTGCTCATTTCTTCTTTCCATCTCCTCTCTCTAAAGCTGTGATTCTTCCCAGTAGTCAGTTTGTATTTGAAAGGGATCATCTCAAGTGAGGTCCTAAATTTTGCATGCACAGTCATGGACAGCAGTGACTCTTCATCTCATAGAAAGACCACCTATACCAGGTAGACAAATACATGTATATAACACGTGCAACTAATTGTTTACACACCTAGTTTCCTTTCACACAAAGATTAGGACACCTCAGATATTAAGTTCTAAAAACTTGACTAGCCTTGGTAATATTGTATAAAATACTAAATAATTGAGTAGACAATTCTTTCACATTTGGTTCTGTATCTGGAATGCTACTACTATCGGAAGAACATTTTGTTTCTTTTGTCAAAATCTGCACACTTTCACCCATGGCTTAGTCTGCAAAATTCAAGTACAGTGCCCTACAATAATGCATTCATTATCAGTTCTCTTTTATAACTAAACCCTCGGAAATACTGCACTGAGTCTGCATGACATGCAAGACTATATTGCAATGAACTGAGTGGAAGATTAAGGGATGGCACAGAATTTTCAAATTTTATCTTAAGTTCTTTGCTGAACTAATCCAATGAAGGAACTTTTTCCTGCACCAGCTGGGCACTGTAACTTGGACTTTGCTGGTTTTTCTTCCTCCTGTGGGAAGTCCTTTTCCATGAGAATAAGCAGAGTAACCAGAGCCATTGATGGGCCAGAGCAAGAAGGCAAGATACTTGGGTAGTCCTCTGAGCGATACCAAATGTGTATATGCTATTGATTCCCTCGAACAGTTGCTGCCATCACCTGGGGCTTTGAGTCAGAATGTAAAAGAAAAGTATAGTTTGATTAGAAAGATTACTCAGATGTTCTGCATTCCCTGATTTTGTCTGGAAAAAAAATCTGATGAATGTCCTAAAAAAATGCGACAGACTTCTAATTCTGCTTTGGCAGTTGGGAGATTGGTCATTATCCATACATGTATACACAGGGCAAGCAAACCCCCAGTATCTCCAGAGACAGACACACAAGGGCTATTTGTCTTTTCAAGGAAGTCTGATCTTCAGCTGTTCCTGTCCTCTCCAAAAGAAAAGTGAGAACTGGATGGGAGCACCTTACAGGCTGTAACTAACAAAGGGCTACTAGGTGGAAAATCATCTAGTGTTTATCATCTAGTCTTTAAAATTTTGCTTTAATGTCAATTATTAAAAATTATGTCTATAAATCTCATACAATGCCCTAAAATAGGCAGCAAGTGTTGTTAGATATCATAGACTCACAGAAAAGTAGATTTTTTTTTTAGTGCTACCAGGAGGCTGACCAGGTTATGAAAATGAGCATGAAAGAGTTTCAAAAATATTTCATTTAAATGGCAGGAGGCTTTGATTTGCCTACTTTTTTGATTAATAAATGAAGAGTCTCTGTAAAAGAAAAGAAAACAAAAAAATATGTAAATATGTTGCACTGCTGTCTTGTCCTTTGATGAAGCAGGAAGAAAGGGACACAACTTTACATAATTAGCAACTATCTGTCTTATAATTTAATAGCTACAGAGAGACAATTAAGTTGTGTTGGCTGTGTGGAGCCACCCATTTGCCAGCTTCCTGTAACTATTCATGTATCCCCATCATGCAGTGACTACAATGAGAAAAGGATGCATTTTTAATGTCTCAAGAAATTGTGGGTCCTTTGATGAAGCACAGGTTAAATTCAGCATCACAGATGTCACATTACTTTTTCCCACAGTATAAACATTTTTCCTAGGAACTATTATTCTTAGCATTCACAGTATTTCTTTCTTTGGGCACAATAAAAGATGCTGTATAATCAGCAGCATCAAATAGGGTTTCTTTCACCTCAATCATCAGTGGCATTGCTAACAGGCTTGTTTAGTTATTCATTCACTTCAAATTACTTTAGAAAATCTTTACTTATCCTTTTAACCAACAGCACAGAAAAAATGTCATCCAACCCAATCTGTTGCCTCAAAGAAATAGAGCAAACAAATACTTGTTAGTTAATAGCACTGGGAAGAGATACATCAAAGGAGCAGAATTTATACCCATGCCCTGCCTTGATTAGAGTGCTCAAGTTTAATTCAGCTTGCCACTGTTTCCTGCTGGCTGTTCTTCTTCATCAGTAAGGAACCCTCCTTAGAAGCTGTTTATACCAAACATATGGACCCAGTTAAATCTGCAATGAAATTTACTTATTTGCAGTTTCAGCCCTGATGTGGTCTCTGATTCATTCACCAAAAGGTTTCCATTTACTGAAGGAGACTTTTTTGTTTGTGCTGGAGCCCTGAAGTGCAGAACTGGATGCACTTTGAAAAGTGAATAAATTAAGAATTGAACTTTTTTGGGAGAGAGATCCATTTTGCATTTTCAAGGCACTTAAACAAATTATGACCACACTAGTTATAAATCTGTGACCTGTTCTGGTAAGTCTTCAGTCACACGTAAGGATAAGAACATTTCTTAAATACTACTATATGTATAATATTTAATATTAAATATGCATATGCAGAGAGAATGTGTAATACATATAATGCTGGCCAAAGGTATACCAACCAAAGAACCTGAGAACATAAACAAAATAGAAAATAACTAAGCAATCTAGTCACTTTACCTTGTGGGTCAAGGTCACGATAATGAGATGTGGGTGATCTGTTCACACCTCATATTGTGCCAGAAAATTATTATTATTACTACCATCACAGTTTATTTGGTTATCATTTTACCTTTGAGATAGAATGTAGTTCCAATCTAGTTGGTCGAGACAGATAGAGTTAATTTTCATCATAGTAGCTTGTATAGTGCTGGTTTAGATTTGTGATGAAAACAGTGTTGACAAAACAGGGAGGTTTCATTATTGCTGAGCAGAGCTTACACAAAGTCAGGGTCTTTTTTGCTCCTCATGCCACCTCACCAGCAAGTAGAATGGGGATGCACAAGAAGCTGGGTGAGGGCAGAGCTGAGCCAGCTGACACCAACTGACCAAAAAGTTATTCTATACTACATGACATCATGCTCAGCAATAAAAATGGATGCTATTGCTAGAGGACTGGCTGGGCATCAGTTGGCTGGTGGTGAGCAATTGTGGATTTGGGTTTTTTGCATAACTTGTTTTTCTTTGAGTTTTTTAGGGGTGGGGGTCTTTATCACAACCAACAAGTTTTGTCACTTTATCCTCCTAATTCTGTCCCCATCCCCTTGCAGGGAGTGAGTGAGTAGCTGCATGGTACTGAGCTGTGGCCCAGGGTTAAACCACTACAACAATTCACACATCTAATAACTAGTTTTTGTTGTGGTTGCTGTAACAACTTGCCATGAAACAGAACTTCACTGCATTCATAAAAACTTTAAAAATGTGAAGTCAGCTTTCATATTCCTCTTTAAGGAGTGGGGCAACAGTAGAAATAGATGAGGGATCACAAGGAGGTAAAACTGGTTGATGCTAATATTATTGGAAGTGGTACTGAAAAACACACTGTGCTTGTGGAGGCAGGCACTTAACTGAGGCAGAAGAAGCCCTGCTGTTTGAAAATGCAGGGCTGATGTAAATGACAGCAATGTTTCTGACATGTCCAGGCCTCAACAGCACAGTGCTCAGATGGCAAGCTGCGTCAAAGCTCACTTGCAGATTGCTAACACCATGTTCAGTCTCTTGGGAATCAGTGCCCCAAACCCCCCTACCCTACCCCTTGCCCTGCAAAACAAAAACAAAAACCCAAACATATGAAAAAGATCACAGAAAGCTTCTGAGGATAAACAGTTATTGAGGCTCTGATTACTTTATACCTGATTAAAAGACAACTATACACATTGCATACAAACAGTGACAGAAGACAGTGAGAGCTGAAGAGACATATGGTACATACAGATTTTTCTCTAGTTTGCCCGCAGGTTTCAAAAGAAAAGGAGGGACAGTTGGATTCCAGTACTTACCAAGAGCCTTGAAGAAAAGAAAGTATGGGCTGGGGCAAAAGTCATAAATATTTCTCTCTGGGAAAGCTTTTACCCAAATGGAATCTGAAGGGGAGCAAAACCACGTTAGATGAATAATTAAGGAAGACAATGCATTTCAGGTTACTTAGACCCTTCTTACCTCCTGAAAGGGTAGTGACAGGCCTCATGCTATATCAGCTTCTGTTGCCTGTGATACCTACAATTGGAGCAGGCAAAACGAGTTACATGAGGAGAGAGCACGCAAGGAGCTGGTGAGAAATCAAAGAGTCAGCAGGGAGGCAAGGCATTTAATTTCTAATAATGCCTTGCTAGTAATTGCAACAAGCTGATCCCACTGCTGTCTGCGATGAAGCTGAGGCACAAATGGCCTTCACTTCCACCACTGAAAAGGGAAAGCTCTAGTGCACAGTTTAGGATTATTTGTACCCAAGAGGGTGCATCCCAGATGGTGATAATTGCCTATAACCTTGGGGATTTGCAAGAGCTTTTAAAAGTTATATGTAGAAGAAAGTTGCTTCATGAACGAGCTGCTGGAGGCTGAAAAATAATTTGATTATTTTAATTTTACTCTTTAGATGTTTGATGCTGCAGAGGGCTACTAGAGTGCAAGAGCTTATATGGCTCAATCTACCTGGAGACCACATAACTATCTTTAATTTGCAACCAAAATCCAGAGCACCTGTCTGCTTTCAAGTTAATTGAGCAATGGTAAACCACCACCCAATACAACAATTTTTATTAATGACACCTAATGGAATGACCCTTTCTTTTTGATTTTTCACTCTATTCCTTCACACGTTCATGTATTTTTGTCTCTCAGCTCCTCAGAGCAAGATCCTTCCATTCTGAGCCTACTGTATTTTGTGGAACATCCAAATGACGGTAAGTAAAAACAAATAAGAAAAGAAACTTTAAATTCAGCTTGGAAGCCACTATGAAAGAACTGGTGGATTTAACTGTTTCAACACTATTTATGTATCCCCTCAGCCACTGGAGAATTTTCCTTTACCAACAGCCTGGCACAGCGTAAACTACTATAAGGGTTTTTTTTCCATTATCATGACTACCTTCTTTGCTCTCCTAAATAGGGTGTTGCATTCTGGGGCTGGAAATGGTTTTTCCAGCTATTTTTATTCTAGATGGAAAAAAGGTCTCTCTGTTTTCTTGGTTTTGTCATTGCTACTTTATACAGATGTGCTGAACGCTTTTGCCAGTGACTTGCGATTGCAGCCTGTGGGGTGTCAGTAACGGACAGTCCTTACTGGCCTGTGCCCTCTTAATCTTTCATCTGCATGCCAAGTACAGACACAAGAAGAATAAGCTGTTGGAAATGCTGTTGGTTTCCAACATGGGAATGTCTGTCTTAATCACAGGCAGCTTGCAAAACCATGTTTGTTTATATGTTTAAACTTGCTTTGTTCTTTTTCTTTCCCCATTTCTTCCATGTTCCACTAAAAAAGGAAGCTACAACTGCCATCCAACCCACCCGTGCTCCCTGGTCAAGCCTGTCAGCTTTCATGTCTCCTACAGGAGATTCCATATAGGGTTTCAGTAGCTGCCTAATGGCATCATAGATGCTTTAGAAAGTCTTGCCCATGTGACATGCCCCAGCACCACATCAGGAGGCATCTTTCTTCAGGTCCTGTGTTGTATGTGCCAGCCCCACAGATATGTGCCTCAGACACTGCAGAACACCTAAAATGGCTCTATGTTTAGGAATCTAAATCCATTTCCAAAAATAAAACTTTCTGACACAATAACAATAATAATAGAAGAAAGGAGCATGGAAAAGAGAGAGTGCAAAAAATGTTGAAACCCAAAGTAAATTGAGCTGGCTCTATCTTCCCTGGAGTTTGCAGTGCCTCAAAGTGATGGCATCCTACCAGCTTCTCCTTGTAGTCATATTCATGCCAAAAGCACTTAAGTGCAAGTGGCATGTAAACCAGAAACACCTGTTGTGTGCTGGGGGAGTGTGCACAGATAATCATGTGAAACTCTGGGAAAACATGGTGCTTTCTTACCCAGAGATGTAATGAAAAGTTTTACTGTGTTGTGTGATATGGCTGGAGCAACAGTGCTGGTTTTATCAATTTCTATTAACAGCTGGCATCAGAGGCACCCAGAAGGGCATTGCTCAGCCCTCCCTCCCTGGAAAACTCTGGCACACCTGGACCTCCCTGACTCCTCCTAGCTGCCTTTTCACACCCACCTCACCCCTGTTCATCCTCATGCATCCGTCTTAGAAGACAGCTATACTACAATGAGGCTCACCTAAGAACTTTTCCTTTCAATTCAGGAGTAGGAAATCTGTCACTTATATTGTATAAACAGATTTTTCAGCAATAACTTATCACCTTATCTTGTGTCTTCATCAGCAAGCAGTAAAGGTCTGCCAAGACCTGACAGCATTTCTGCAAAGGGCATTCATGCTTTGATTTTGTGCCAGCATGGCATGAAGCCAACCCAGCAGATACATACTGCTCTGCAAGCAAGCAACAGCTCCGGCTCTACAGAACTTTGGTCTATGTAATACTATAGGACATCCATATGTGTGTCAAGGAACTGCTGTTATGGTTTGTGGACACTTGCCTCTACCTGAGGCAGTTTTCAAGTTCCGTGTAGTAAGAGGATGTTTTCCTATCCATCTCGTAGTGGCCATAAGTATGGAGTGCACCTCTGTGGCACAGAAGCCTTCATTTCCACTGCCCCCATCCCCAGTCAGATAAAATGACACAGCATTCTTTTCACTGGCAGCTGATACAGGAAACATGCCTGTGGACAGCTGCTGAGGTAATCAGAATAAACTTTCCTTCCATAAACCTAAATGTAACTAGTGCAGTCTTGTTCTGCAGATGGGATTGTATGTTACAATCCCCATCCATGGAACACTGAACTAAAATTTTTTTGTGGCGGTACTTAAAACACAGAACACATCACATCAGAAGGCAGACAGAGGAAACAGAAAAAGCAGAATAACGCACTTTTATACTAGAGAAAAGACATTTAGCTGTGAGAGATCTCAAATCAGATCCAGTTGCTCATAGCTAAGGAGGATTATGATCCATCAGAGAGCGCATGAACTCAAGAAGATGCTGATCTGGGCCCCAATACCTTACAGTGATGAGTAAGAGTCAGAGAAATCTACGTACCATGTAGATCAGTTATTGAAGTACAGCCAAACTTCCCTTGCTGTCCTGCAAACTTGATCTGAAGATATTGTGTGCCCTACATACTATGCAACCCTGCAGAAATAACCAGGGAAACCAGGCTCCCATTTGGCTGCTAGTCAGGGTATGTGTATCTGCCTGAGCTACAAGAGTATGACAGGATTGTAAGGTTTTTATAATTCATCAATTAGCCTAGAAAATCTGTGCACTCCACAGGGGTCTTTTGCAGAGCTTAGCACATGGAAAAGCCTAGTCAATTGGGTTCAGAGATCATCTATATGCCAGACCATCAAGCGGCGCCTGGAGCTGCAGTAGCTGCAGCTATCCTTCCCTCATTCCCATCTGCTCTCTGACCACATTTCACACAGTGAGCAAAGGACATTTCCCTGTGCTGTGATCCCATCCACCTACCCCATCAGCTGCATGTTGCCCAGACCTCAGAATGTACTTAACAGGCTTATGAGTGGCAGGGCTGGTAAAGCTAGTCTTGAAGAGTGATTTCAGGGCCATGCTTACCAGGTATATAGACCTTTCCAAGCTATTCCACACTTTCCAAACCCAGAGCCTGCTACTTGATAGTGGGGCACAATCTGAGTTGTGACTCAGACTCTTAACCACCTGGAAACCTGTAGGATTTCTAATTCTTGAAAAGTAACCTAGGATTTCAGATGAAAGACCAGTGGCCAAGGACTACTTACCAGTTGGAGTGGACTTCTGGGAAATAATAGAACTGCTGCCAGGGGCTGGTCTCTGGCAAATTTTGAAATTTAAATAGTTTCACATGCTGTGCTATATTCTCATTAAAAAGGATGTTTATTGCAATCTTCCCGCAAATTTTTAAAGTGGACTAAAATATGCAACAGCAGGGGTTCATTTGTTGGGTTGATTGATTTTTTAAGTTGAGTGAAATAAAATGTCCACTTTTTGGAGCCAATTTTTCATGTCCCTGCAGAAAAGAAAAGGTTGTGTTTGGCCACAATTAATATAATTGTAAAATTTTTTTAGTCTTAAAAATATTTTGTTAGTCTTAAAATTCTGTTCAGCATTATAGCTCCTACATTAAATTAATCTGGTCTGCCATGACTCATGCCAGCCAGGAAAGTGCCCCTGAGTCCTAGCCTAGAACAAATGCCAATTAAAGAGACTGCTAACCCTCTACAAAGGCACATCCAACATTTCATTCACAGAGCTGTTCTCAGTTCCATGAATGAAGACATATGCAGTTTTATATATACTTTATACAAGAAAACAGACTCTGTTTTTTTTTTCAGAATTTCTTTTTAATTAGAGTGAACCAATTTGAAATGCTGATGCTTTTGTTTTCATTCCTTTTGCTGCAGTATAATTTTCCAAGTGCTCAAGAATTTAATCATACTTTAGAAACACCTTGAAAGTTATTTAATCTCTCATAGTAGCTCCTTAGTTTTAAATCAAAGTTCCAAATAAAAGTATGTAATTCTGAAACACCTTAGACTGCATCTCAGTCTTCACCTGGAAGCAATGGGCTGTGTACCAATCCAGCTGTTCTTCCATAGGTAAGTTCTGCAGGCTTTCTGTGAAATCAATTTTCATTTAAATTGGCATATTGAGGTCTGAATCAGATCCATTTCTCTCAGCAAGTCCATATAAATTGCAAAGGACTTGAGGTACTACCAAATTCAGAACTCAGATATATAAAAGTTGCTTGGTAACAGTATGAGTCTTACCCAGGCATTCTTTTTGCCCAAATAAAATGGACAACAAAGAAACATGTGGAGTATGAATTACTGGAGTTTTGATAATTGTTTTTCTAAGAGGAACCGTGTACATATACATACCCAGAAATCATGCCTAAGCAACCATCTAGGCCCTGGAGAAGTTGACAAAAAAAATCCATTACTGGGAAAATTATTTAGCACCCAATGCCAATATAAAATATTTGTCATGATAAAATAGAGTTGATATATTTCTTCTGTAAATCAGTATTTACAATATTTAATATCATAGAATAATTCAGACTGAAAGGAATGGCTGAAGGTCAACTCGCTCTGCTTCCCTGCACAAAGAAGATTCAACTTCAAAGCTAGATCAGCTGTATCAGGTCAAGTAAAGTTTTGAAAATCTCCCAAGGATGTAGTTTTCTTAGTACCTCTGATGTCAGTATTTTCCTTATTGCTAATTGTGACTCTTGTCTCTTGCCCTTTCATTATGCACCTCCAGGAAAAGTCTGGCTTCCTCTTAACCCACTCTGTCTGGGCAGAGAGAAACAACAGTTATACTGCTCTTTAGCCTACACTTCTTCAAGTTAAACAAACCAGTCCCTTCACTCCCTCTTCATTTCTTGCATGTTCCAGCCCTCTAATCACCTTGGTGGCCCTCCACTGGATACAGTAACTTGTTAATAACTCTCTTGTTATTGAGGAGCTGAAAACTGGACATACTGCTGCATACAGGGACTGACTGGAAGGGACTAATCACTTTTCTGGATCAATTAGCTACTGTTTGCTACTGCAGTCCAGGATGTGATAAGCCTTTGTCACTGCAAGGACATCTTGTGGACTGTCATTCAGTTTCTTATCTGCCAAGACCACCAGGTCTTCTACAGATTCCCTCCTTAGCAGCTAATCCCCAGCCTGGGGTCGTTCCCTTCCAGGTACAGGATTGTGCATTTTGTTATGTTAAATTCCTGAACAGTTGTCAGCTGGCATATCAAGATCCCTCGATGGCAGTCCTACTCTTCAGTGAGGCAACAACTTCAGATACGTATTCATTGATATTACTGTAAAAAATCCATTTGAATAATTATAAATTGTGTGAATAAAAATAATTCTCACAATGCATTGAGACTTAGCAGTATTCTGTGAAGATGTGTGTTTCCAGGATTAAAGCTCCTTTCTCCTGAAAATTCACAATTTCTTATGGTTCCCTTATTGTTCAAATTATTGAATAAAAAGCAATAACTTTCTTCTTCCCTGGTCTGTTTGCTGAAGGCCAAATGAAGTCTTTCCACTCATTAGATTTCCATTGTCAGATGTTTGCCAAGTGTTCAGCCACAGTTTCTTGGCTTGTGTTCATAGCACCCAAGAAAGTCTCCCAAGTCATCTCTCCATCCAATTAGCCACCAGGCTGGGATTAGTTTCTGTGACAGTCTGGAGGTGTCTTCAGTCTGGCATAGCCATAGGCAAAATGCATTAATACAAAACATTCTATTTCAACAGTATGTTAAGCAATACACGTTTCCCAACTTTCTTTTTGGACTGCCAAGTAATCTCTGGAATAGGAAATGTATTAGAACTTGGGTTTAGTTTTGTCAAGATCCTCAAAGTTTTATCTCTGTCAGACACTATATCTGTGATCTTCATTGGAATATTTTATTTATAATCTCAAAAAATCATATAAAACAACAGAGGAAGAATACAAATTGCTCTCAGTTTCCACCATGATGCTACTTTCATCCTTAGTAACATTCGGCAGCTTCCTTTTCTTTCTGTACCACTTACAGGAGAGCTTTCCAAATTTCTTTCAAAATTCTAAGTAGTGGCAGGAGAGAGAGAAGTTGCAGAAAGTTCAGCAAATTTAGTTTAGGAAGGAGAAAGTATGTGTCAGGAGGATAAAGAAGAAAGAGTGAAGCTATAAGTCTTTTCATGCACACATGAACCATAACAGAGACAGGAGCTGCTGCTGCTGACACCATCACTGATAATATCTACCAGCTGCACAATGGCAGGATCCAAATGAGAAAATCTGGAAATCTCTGACCTAGAAAAGGAAGACACCAGAAAGCTTGTTTAAGCCATAGCATGGTCATAACAACTGACATATAGGCTGATCAGAGAGCAAGATCTGGAGTGCAAATAAAGCACAAAACATTACCATTATATGAGTTCCACTCTGCAACAGAGCCACTTACTTCTCAGACAACCTTAGCGAATTGAATAATAAATTCTAACCCAGGACTATTTTATAGTAAGCAAATTCAAATAAATAATATTTTTTCAGAAAGAACTACTGATGAACTGCTTGCATTTTGCATATTATTCCCAGTCTGCCAAGAAATCAGCAGTACTGGATTTCCCAATTTTAATCCATTTTCTAGTAGAATATCAGGAACCTGTAGGGGTCTGTAACCAGGAGACTCCACCCTGAAATCATGCTGAAGGACTCACAGCTGCCAGCAATTACTTTTGTTGGGATGGCAGCTTTGGAGGTTGCTGATGGTTCATCAAAACAAACTACTGCAGGTCCAAGATACCCCTACGTGTGTGTGCTACAAACCCTGTGGGTAAGGAACTGGGGCAAGGGGTGCTTTTTATTCCTTGCTTTCTAAAGAAAAATTCAGCAAGAGACTATTACTTTTAGCTTACTATTGACTTAGAGAAAAGGAACTTCAGCTTCCTCTTATTTCCTTGCTTTGACTCCTAGATGGAACAAAAAAAAAAATCATAAACTGTTAATTTTGTTCACATTTGAACTGAGATTAAAAAAAAAAAAAACTCTCTCCCTATAATTAAGACAGAACTCTAATGCCAAGAATCTTTTATTTCTTCTGTATCCTTAGTAAAGCCCAGTACTTCCTCATGGTGTGTTCGCAAAGCTGCATCTTTTTTCACAATGCATATTTCTTCAAAACAAAATGGGGGGTAAATTGTAAGGAAGAAGACAAAAACTCCCAAATACGTGTTTTGAACCCTTCTTTATGTGTTTTGGTGAATTCTATTCCACCAGCTTAGTCTTCAGACTTGGTAGAGTGTGTTGTGGGTTTAGATGTTCAGACTAATAAAGCAATAGAAGGGAATGTTGCTTGCTCAAGCAAAAAACAGGTAGTAGGTCTTAGTTCACAAAAATGACAGGCAGAATTTTTTCATTAGTAAGTTTAGTAGCACTGTAATCTAGAGAAGAAAATTATGCCATTCTTACCACATGTACTGTAACTGATTTTCTTATTGGGCCTTCAACATGACAAGCAGGTTAACCTTGAAAAGAATAAAAGCTTGTTTAGCCTGTTTTAGTGGGTTCACTGGACTTCTCTGTTTCCTCTGGGATGACAGGGATTCACAGACAGAAGATGTAGTCTTTCTCAAGCTGTGTGGTGCAGTCAACACACTGGAAGGAAGGGATGACATCCAAAGGGATCAGACAAGCTCAAGAAGTGGGCCTATGTGAAACTTACGAAGTTCAACAAGGCCAAGTACATGGTCCTGCACTAAATCAAGGCAACCTGATTAAATCAATACAGGCTGGGGGATGAAGGGATTGAGAGCAGCCCTGTGGAGAAGGGAGCAGCCCTGTAGAGAAGGACTTGAGGGTACTGGTGGATGGAAAACTGAATATGACTTGGCAATGTGCACGCACAGTCCAGAAGGCCAACCATATCCTGGTTGGTGCTGGTCACACATCAAAACCAGCGTAACCATCAGGTCAAGGGAGGTGATTCCATCCCTCTACTCTTTTCTGGTGAGACCCCACCTGGAGTACTGTGTGCAGCTTTGCGGTCCTCAGCACAAGAAAGACCTGACAGAGTGGGTCCAGAGGACAGCCACAAAACTGATGAGAGAGAAACGGCCCCCTTTCCTCTGAGGAAAGTCAGAATATATTCAGAAGAATATATTAGGAACATGGTATATTCATGTATGTAGGAATAAGATAAGGTTCTGTTGCAGCAATATAGTTGCCTATTTTTCTTCCGTGCTTCAAAATGTTCTTCAGATTAACGGAAAACACTTCTAGAAACCTCTAATGACTACCCAAAAAACAATTACTCATTGGTACATTCCTAACTTGCAAAATAAAAGAAGAGAACTTGCACAACTGTGCTCGTACTACTTATCCCATAAAGGCAAGGAAAGTTTTACCCTCTAGGCATCACTAAGAAGGAGGCTGCACACATCTTGGGCTAAAAATTGTAACCAGATCCTCAGCCTATTTGTCACAGTTCCTTAATTGACACAGAGATCAGACTCTAGTCTGCAACATTTGTCTTTATTAGATGTTCTGCAAAAGTGAGGTCATCAGACGTGCCTGGATTGGTTTCTGTATACTTTGGTTGTTGTAGACAGCCATTTATATCAACCCAGATAGTCATGCTGCAAAAGGACCATGATGGCCCAATATCTAGTCTAAGCTCTATCCAAGCAGCTTCTTCTTAACCTCTAGGTAAAGGATGGTTTTTTTCCAAGAGGATTATAAGAGCCTGTATTTTACATAATCATAATCCCTGAAAACAAGGACTAATTTTTGAACTAGATTTCCTTGAAAAACACTTTATGATTTTCCCAGGTCAGAGGTCTAACACAATACAGAAGAAAGCAAGCCAAAACACTCCCCCCTTATCTGTGCACTTAATTTCACATGCAAAAATATTAAAGGCTGATTTGCACTGATTAAACACTCTTCATAAGCAGAATATGCAGCTCATATGTATCCATAAACTGGGGTTCACACGCTGTCACACATACCCAAACATTTGCTGTTACTATTGGGAAAACGTCGAAGTAAAGACCTGGGGATTTCAGTATAAATGAGAAAGAAATAATTATAATTTATAGTGTGGGAACCATATCTAGGCTCAAGAAGAATCACAAAGTAATGGCTTTCTGGCTATCAGAAAACTTTTAGTTGACACAGAGGTCTTATGCTTTGCCAAGTCACCTCTTCAACAGCGTTGACTAATGCAAAACATTTTGAAATTTCTGAATCCCTATATTACTCCAATCTAAACATATTCATGATTAACATTATACCTGCATTCCAAATGGCATAGTACTCAAACTTTTTAGTTAAGCTTTCTATTTGCAAAGGAACTCTTATTTGCTTTTATTGCAATATGACATTACTTTTGGTTTAGAAATGAATACAATTTAACCATTTAAAAATCAACCTGTTTGCAAAAGAAGGACTAAAAGCACAGACCATCACACTTCAAATAATTCCAGCCATTTGGAGCTTGAAACAGCCACCACTTTCCTGGCAAAATCTTCTTTAAAATATAAGCATTTAATAAAAGTTGTATAATGAGAACAATTCAAATTCTGCTATTATGTCAGGGTTCTGAGCAGGCAACTATGTCTTATTTTTGTCTCTGCAGGAATAATACAGTTCATAACTCCAATGCCCACTTTTCACTGCAAAGAGCAAGGTGTCTAATGCTGTTGACCACACCAGGTTCCCCTCAGACCCTGCAGGTCATGCCTCCTGCTCACTCAAAATAAGGAATACCAGGAATTAAGTCTTCCCTACTTGTAATAAGCACCAGAAACAGGGTTTAAAAAAAAAGTAAAAGAGAGTCCTTTTTCTCTTACATGCATATTTCTTGCAAATAAGCCTCTAATGCCAGGAGAATTGCATTCATACATAACTGTGACATAGAAAAGAATACATCTTTGATCAAGTAATATATTAGGTGAACAAGCATGAACCTACTGAATATAGGTTAACATAACTATATTAGAATCAGAGAATCAAAGAATAGTTAAGGTTGGAAAGGACCTTAAGATCATCTAGTTCCAACCCCCCTGCCATGGGCAGGGACACCTCAAACTAAACCATAACACCCGAGGCTATGTCCAACCTGAACACCACCAGGGATGGAGCATTCACAACTTCCCTGGGCAACCCATTCCAGTGCCTCACCACCCTACACTAAAGAATTTCTTCCTCATATCCAAACTAAACTTCCCCTGTTTAAGTTTGAACCCATTACTCCTTGTCCTCTCACTACAGTCCCTAATGAAGAGTCCGTCCCCAACACCCCTATAGGCGCCCTTCAGATACTGGAAAGCTGCTATGAGGTCTCCACGCAGCCTTCTCTTCTCCAGGTTGAACAGCCACAACTTTCACACGGGAGGTGCTCCAGTCCCATGATCTTCATCGTGGCCCTCCTCTAGACTTGTTCCAACAGTTCCATGTCCTTTTTCTGTTGAGGACACCAGAACTGCACACAATACTCCGAGGTCTCATGAGAGCAGAACAGAGGGGCAGGATCACCTCCTTCAACCTGCTGGTCACACTCCTTTTGATTCAGCCCAGGATACGGTTGGCTTTCTGGGGTGCAAGAGCACACTGCAGGCTCATGTTCATTTTCTCATTGACCAACACCCCCAAGTCCTTCTCCACAGGGCTGCTCTCAATCTCTTCTCTGCCCAACCTGTATCTGTGCCTGGGATTGCTCCTACCAGGCAGTAGGACCTTGCACTTGCCATGGTTAAACTTCATCAGGTTGGCATCAGCCCTCCTCACAAGCGTGTCAAGGTCCCTCTGGATGGCACTCCTTCCCTCCAGCGTATCAATCGAACCACACAGCTTGGTGTCATCGGCAAACTTGCTGAGGGCGCACTCAATCCCACTGTCCATGTCATCAACAAAGATGTTGATCATAAGATCGGTCCCAAAACTGGTCCCCATGGGACACCACTCGTTACTGGTCTCCAGCTGGACATTGAGCCATTGAGCACAACTATTTGCATGCAGCCATCCAGCCAGTTCTTTATCCACCAAGTGGTCCACCTACCAAATTGATGTCTCTCCAATTTAGAAACAAGGATGTCATGTGGGACAGTGTTGAACGCTTTGCACAGGTCCAGGTAGATGATATCAACTGCTCTACCCCTGTCCATCAGTTCCGTAGCCCCATCATAGAAGGCCACCAAATTGGTCAGGAAGGATTCCCCCTTAGTGAAGCCATGCTGGCTGTCACCAAGCACCTTGTTGTTCTTCATGTGCCTCAGCATGCCTTCCAGGAGAATGGGTTCCAAGATTTTGCCAGGCACAGAGATGGGGTTGACTGGTCTGTATTTCCCTGGCTCATCCATTTTCCCCTTCTTGAAAATGGGGGTTATATTTCCCTTTTTACGTCGTCGGGAACTTCACCTGACTGCCATGATTTTTCAAATATTATGGACAGTGGCTTAGCAACATATTACATAACCTTAAAATTTGGTATCTGATTTGAATACTACTAACCCAAACTCCAAATTTCTTTCTTCCCAGAGGCTGACTCATAGTCATGGCAGTTCAATGGATTAATTTTTTTCTTTTGCAGTCAGCTTGCATCAACAGTCTTGGGCTCCCCTGCCCTCTAGGGCTATATCCCATGGAACCTGACTGAGGAGGTTCCTGAAGAGGCCAAAGTCTGCTCTCTTGAAGTCCAGGGCAGTGAGCTTGCTGCCCACTCTTCTCACTGTCCTGAGGATCTTGAACTCAGCCATCTCATGATCGCTGCAAACAAAGCTGCCCCAGAGCATTACATTTCCAACCAGCCCTTCCATGTTGGTGAATACAAGGTCAAGCACTACACCTCTCCTTGTCAGCTCCTCTGTCACTTGCAGAAGGAAGTTGTCTTCCACACAATAGAGGAACCTCCTGGATTGCTTGTGCCGGGCCATACCATCCCTGCAACAGGTATCAGGGTGGTTGAAGTCCCCCATGAGAACAAGAGCCTGCAAGCGTGAGGCTGTTCCTGTCTGTCTATAGAGCCCTTCATCCACTGAGTCCTCTTGGTCAGGCGGTCTGTAACAGAACCCCACAATAATGTCTCCCATCCCTTTAACCCTAACCCACAAACTCTCTATTGACTGCTCACCTGTCCCCAGACAGAGTTCCATACTCTCCAGCCTATCCCTAACATAAATCGCAACTCCCCTTCCCCACCTACCAGGCCTGTCTTTCCTAAAGAGCCTGTAACCTTCCATTCCAACACACCACTCATAGGAGCCATTCCACCATGTTTCTGTGATGCCTATTATATCATACCCCAATAGATGTGCACACATCTCTAACTCCTTTTATTTGCTCCCCATTGCTATGGACATTTGTATAGAGGCATCAGAGCTGAGCTCCAATTGAAGCCGGCTCATTGGCTGGAACAGCTGGAATATTTCTACTTTGCTCCGAATGGTTACTATAGGTTCTGGCAAGTGACTGGGTGTGTTGGGATGGAATGTTGCCCCCCTGCCCCAACACATCTGGTTTTAAGCTTCCTTGACCAGTCTGGCAAGCCTCCTACCAAACCCACTCTTCCCTTTCTTTGTCAGAGCAGCTCCACCATCCCCCAGTAGATCCGGCCTACTAAATTGAGTCCCATGTTCAAGGTACCCAAACCCCTGACTATGGCACCAGCCTTCTAGCCATTTATTAACCTGGTCAATCCTCCTCGCTTTTGTAAAGTCCTGCCCTGCATCCTGGAGAATTGAGGAAAAGACAATCTGAGCTCCAGAGCCCCTGATCACCTCCCCCAGGGCTCTGTAGTCCTTCTTTATGTTATCTGGGCTACTGCTCTCTCTATCAGTAGCACCCACGTGGATCACTAGAAGTGGGTAACAATCAATGGGATCGACTAGAGCAGGCAGCCTCTCTGCAACATCCCTGATCCAAGCCCCTGGTAGGCAGCACACCTCCCTTGAGACCGGATCAGGCTGACAGATGGGCACCCCTGTTCCTTTCAGAGTAGAGTCCCCTACTACTATGACCCAACGCTTTTTCCTGCAGCACCAGTAGTGTTCTTCTTTACCAGCACATCAGCCGGTTGCTCCTGGTGGGAGCGTGGTTCCTCATCAGACCCTGCAGGACAGCAAAACTGTTCTGGGTGGGGACAACAGATTTAGGAGGAAGCCCCTTTCTTTTAGCTGTCCTCTTCCTCCTTTTTTTGTTGGTCTTTTCTGTTCCTGTTTCCCATCTTCCTGGGTTAGGGCCTCCTTTCCTGCACGGGCGACAGTGGCCGCTCGAGGCCCCCGCGCAGCCCGGTCCTGAGGC
>JANRGW010011347.1:0-24485 GCA_024733675.1 Psilopsiagon aymara | reverse complement strand
GGGCCAGTAGTGAGTAGAGTGGAAACCAGAAAGAAACTGTGGTCCAAGTGGGGTGCGCTGGGCAGGGCAACTGCTGTCATCTCCGGATTGTCTGACCAGACCATCTCACTAGCATCTCAGACCAGTGCTTTCCTCGTTCTCCTTTCAACCTTCAGCCATGAATATGTGCTATACAAAACAATGTTTGTAGAGCACAAGGGCTATGCTGATCTTAATAAGCATCGTTTGTGGTAACTTAACACCAGAAAGACAGCAATAGTTTTATGAGCTTTCATTCTAACACATGCTAGTCAGACCACGTGCTGAACAGTGTATTGCTGTGCAGTTGCTTGCTCCACCCTTTGAATGGTGGGATCCCAGTTGTATTCTCATATGCTCTGGAGCCAGAGAAGACTGAAAACAATCTGCAGAGCAGATTACTTTAGCTGCACAAACCTCTTTCTGAATAGAGTTGGCATAAAATGTTAACATACTGGAGGTTAAGCTATTTATGATCTTTTCTGGCTTACTGGAAGGTGGTTGTGTGCAGGGAAGGCTGCAGAAGAATGCTTGTGAATCGGAAGGGCAGAGTTAAAATAACCAATGCATTAATAGCTGAGGAAAACTGTTCTTTGTGAGGTGCGCAGCCAGGGCTGGTTCTTTGGCACGTTTCCTCGGGGTGTGGGAAGAGCGTGTGTGCTTGCCCGCGCATGTGCGCGCACATGTGTCTGTGTGTGTGGAGGTGGGAATAAAGTTGCTAACTTGTTGCTGACGTGATTCTTTTCCTTCATAGCACTTTGTACATGGCACTGAAATACCTTGTGTGGACTCCGTAACAACATTGTCTAATTAGCCTTTTTTATTTCCTGCTCCTCTCTTCCCCCTCCTCCTCCTCCAGTCGGCATATGCTGTGTCAGTGCTTAAAGAGTGTGCTAAACTGCGACCTACGGATCCCACCGTTCCTCTTCTCGCTGCCAAGGTCTGCATTGGGTCGCTGCACTGGGTAAGCAAGCTGATGTAGTTCTTACCTAATGGACTGGGTTCTGCAGTGACAGTGCCACACTGCAGTTGCAGTGGGGAGAAAGGGAATCCCTGTAAGAGATCATACACACATGTGTGCCCTTAAATAAAAGATTAAAAAAATCCCAGCAAGGAATTTTGCAGTGAGTCACTGGAATATGTTTTGCTGGCACATTAAGCAAAGGAGGAAGGGGGGGTAGCCATAACAGCCACTCTGGGAACTGCTTCTTCAGCTGAGTGTCGAGTTGAATTGGCCACTCGTGTAGCCCCCGAACACTAAAGTTACTAATAGTAAGTGGGCCCTTAGACAGTTCAGGTCTGCTGGACGACTCAGTCCTTTGTTCTTGAAGGTGCTGTGTCAGTGCTTTCTGTTCTGGATGTGTTAATGTACGCCCCAGAAGCAGAGTGGGAGTGGAAGTCTGTGCCTGTGAAATTCTGATTATCCCAAGGAGCAGAAACATCTGTCAGTCTTTTGCTGCTTCATTTAATTAATTGAATGGCAGCCTGCTGGTTTCACCTGTCCTCGCCACGAGGTGTCCCTGCAGTCACCGAAGGATTATAATTGCTAATGTAAGTAAAACGAAGATGTGAGAAAGCAGGAAAGAAAATACCAGAAGGATCTGCCCAGATTTTGGTGAAAAACTGTAGGTGCTGGATTTGCTGCTGTTGTCACCCTAATCCTCTGCTTCTCCATCCCCTATATCCCCAGCGGGTGACAGTTGGTATTCAGCTAAACTTAACTGAGATGTATTGGTTTATGCTGTTGTCAGCAAGAAGATCTGGTTATAGATGTTTTTGAACGAATTATACTGCTCAAGCTATAATGGTTAAACTTACATATGAGTCAGCAAAAACTGGGAAGTACTTTTTCCTACGAAAAATCTTTCAGGTCTGAGGGCCTTGAGGGAATCATTGCTGAACTAGCCAACCTACCTCTGTTCTCTATATAGAGCAATTTTAACTTTCTCATACCCTTAGCTCGGTGTCTGAATTTGGAGGGCTGAAAGCTTTTCAGTGATATAAAATAACATTCACAGTGGAAGTTAATTTTTTAGTAAAGTAAGTTGTGGTTTTTTTCCTAATTCTCAAAGATATTTAATCAATATGAAAAAAGGGTATTTCAGCTATTTGAACACTTTATTAGTGTCTCTGATGAAGTTTTCAAAGCAAGATTAACTTGTCACCAGTCTAAAACATCAGCAAGTATATTCATAAGTTTTACTCTGTATGCTCTGAATCTGGATGAACTTCATGGGCTAAATTCCTGCATTCACTTGGAGCCAAAGCAGGGTACTGCAAGCCCTTGACAGCTTTCCCTGGCAATTCTGCCATGAGGCAAAAGAAGCCCCAAAAAACCCAACCCAGCAGAGCAGTCATGTTGAACATGAAGGAAATCTTCCTCTGAGACCAAGCTAGTTTTTGCCTAGGAGTCTGTATTGTAGTATAGGAGACAAACTTGGGATCTCCATATTGCAAATGAATCTTCTACTCTTCTGCCTTTGTGCTCTGTGAACATGCATCCATGGGGAAGGCATTGGAGCTTTGAAGCTGATGAGGGAGGATGCTGTGTTGGACCTGATACTTACAAGCAAGGAAGAAGTGGTTGGGAATGTGAAGTGTGAGGCAGCCCTGATTACGCTGACTGTGCGGTGGTAAAGTTCAGGATCCTGGGGGAAGGCAACAAGGCAAACAGTAGAACGGTCCATGCAGTCATGCTTTGACTGACTTTAACCACTTCTAAGCACAGATAGTGACTTCAGGAACACTGTGGCCTCTCGCTACTTGCTGAACATGTGATCTCTGCTATAACTAGTGTTTGGACAAAATTGAAATACAGTGAATGCATCTTGTGAGATTCCAGGCTAAAATCAAGATCCCTGGCATAGGATCCCTTTTCTTTCATGTGTTGCCCTAGTGTTTATGCAGCTCTCAGTGTTGAGGACTAAATTTCATATGGTGCCATTAAAGTCTGCTGACTGTGATGGATGAGGAGTTGAATGTTGAATTATGAACCTAAATTTAAGATGATGCTATGCCCAGAAATAGGCAGAGTCAGGATTTGGCCTTCTTATTGGTGCTCTTCCCTAAAAACTCTTTGGATCCCTAGCAGAGCTAGCATATAAAAAATCCACCTTGTTATAGAGATGCTTTGAAAAGACAGACTGAATTCAGTTCTGACTCTGTTCTTGGGCAATCCAGTATCTCCAGACCTCTTATATGTGGCAGAGATGATAAAGCAACAATCTCACCCTAAAGTATAGAACAAGTAAAGGAAAAACTAGATTATTTTTGAGCTGATTAGAGGGGGGTTTTTTTCCCCTCTATCTACTGCTTTTTTATTGTATGAAACGCTTTTCAGTGTTATTCCATCAGACTCTGACTCAGAACTGGGCTGTAGTATGAAAGGCAAACATGATTTCACAAGAGGGTAATCTTACTGGAGTTATCTAGAGCACCACCTTATGAACTAAAACCCAATTAGAAATACTCTCCCCTGTTCATTTTGCTCTGTGGCTCTACCCTGATACCAAACTTGATGATGGCATTGAAGAGTTTTAGTTCAGAGGAGTCAGAGAGAAGTCAGAGCATCTTTTAAAAGAACTGAAATGATAGGTTCCCACATCTTGCAGTCAAAGGGAAGCTTCTGATACGACTGGCACACTCTGGTGCCTAATAAAGACCTTCCTGCTTAGCAGGGCTGTTTTTCTAAATGTCATCCTTTCAGTAATTATTTGCATTTAAATTACATGGCAATCAAATCAGAATTGAATCATTTAAACTGGAAGTGAACAAGCTGATCAATGCCAGTATAAATAGAAAGGAGGATAGACACGGCACAGGAGCAGTCTAATGGGCAAATATTAACAGTTACAAATACTCAGATACATGTTACTTTTCAGAACATATCAAATATGATTAATTTCTCCAATAGGAAATATATCTGTGTACTTGACTGCTGGCTAGGCAGACAGCAGGTGAAAATAGATCACTGTTTATCCAAATGAAACAGCAAATTTACATGTCCTGCGTCTGTCTGGTGTGTGCTTTTGGTGCAGTATTGTACTCAGTTTGTTTATGGCCCATGGACAAGCAGTACTTCAGTCTTATTTCAGGTACCAGCAATACAAAACAAAGCCGAAACATTTCTGTAACTGGATAATTGCCAGAATGTCATGAGGAGCACAGATTAATCTAGTAGTCATTTTACCTGTTTTGCTGGCTTTGTACATGGTGTCTCAGCGTACTTTTAGGACCAGGGAAAACAAAATATGAATTGAAATTTAGTGATTTACAACATTGAGGATGCTCAGATTGCATCTATGAAATAGTCAAAAGAAATTGAGGTATAAAAACATGAATACATTCATACTGTGCCATGCAAATCAATATCTAACAGCCTGATATGGAAAAGAGCCTAACACCCTCAGCTTCTGTTGGGGCATTATGACCAGATAATTACCTGATATAAGTTGCCACTACTCCACTGGCATATTACTGGCACTGTCCTGGCTTACATCAGCAGATGATTTGCCCTATCAACCACTAGCTCTCTGCCTGGGGCCTGCAGTAAAGAGCAGAATGATATAAGCAATGTTTTGGTTACCTTTTTCAGAAGTACAGGTGTTCACACATTAAAAACCAATCCATCAAACAAACAAAAAAAACCAGCCAAACAAAGCAAGCCAAACACAACAGCCAACCAACCAGAACTCAACAGTGAAAAGCTCCACTACTAGTGTACCTATATAGACCACACTTGTCTGGTCAGGATGCGGATGGACCCATACTTAATGAAGCTCATGAGATACAGAAGGTTTTCAGCATGAATACTGAGGTGCAGCATGAATAGTTGTTTTTAATATTACAATAGTACAGTGCTGTTAATCTCAGTACTTCTCCAGGACCCTGTTATGGCAGGTGTGAAAATACTAGAACCAGAACTTCGGCCTACAGGCAAGTGTTAAATACTGAATTTCTCCATTTTAGGAAGTATTATTCAAAGGCATTTAGGGTTACAGTGATGTTTTCTTGAGCCTTTTAGTTCATTGATTTCAGTGGAGACATGTCAAAAACTTTGTAAATAGAGACAAAAGGACTTTAGTCTGATAAAGTAGGAAAACACGGGGCATGTTCTTACTGTTTTCATTGCCCCCCAGTTGACAGCACAGAAATAGCCTTGTGCTGATCTTGTGTAGTACCAAATGATGCCAGTATTGTCAGCTAGCATGGACTTTACTCTGTGGCAAAAACTGCAGGACAAGATGGGACATTTCCCTTATTTCTTTGAAGTCATAGATCCCAGTGTGCACAGTGAAGTGCTCTTTGCAGGGAAGACAGAGATCATGCCATCAGTCAGGGGAAAGGAGGAGAGAGTGGGGTCAGGCCAGGCCAGACCATTCCTGGAGTCATAAAAAGTGAGTAAGGCATACCATGAGGTGCATACGTCATGGTGTGTGTGGTGTGGAGAGGTTGGGAGGATGTACGTTCAGAGCTGCATGCTTCCGAGCTGACAGCTTATCATTCATTGCGTTCACAGACCACTTAATCCAAGAGTGCTTCTCTCTCCTTCTGTCTGTTGTTGACCCTGTCACTAGAGATAATAAATGCAGCGCATGTGCTACCCAGTCACCTAGGAGCCCTGGAGTCTCATGGACTGCAGTATGAATAACATTGAAAGATGAAATCTAGTCCCATTACTGGAGTCCTGCTTCCTGGGTGGATGCTCTATAGGACCAGTGTGACTAGGGCGAGAGGCTAATGAGAAAGTAGTGAATGGTAAGGGGCTAATCGAGCCCCTTTAAAAATATCTTTAAAAAGACATTCTTGCTTACATCACAGCTACTCTTATTGGGGCAATTCTGAGGGTTTCAGATGTCTAAAATGACAAAGAATTTTGCTTTCTGTATGTCTTCCTTGTAGACAAATCAGTCTTGCTACAGTGGAGGAAAGGCCCTAAATTATTCCTAAATACTACTGGCTGAGCTTACATGCAGATGAAGTTTGTGGGCTTAGCACTGGTGATACTTAGAGAAAGTGCTGACTAGATCAGAAATAGAAAGCACAGGATCTGGGATGATCTTATGGTCCTTTCTAACCCTGACCATTCTGCGATTTGCTTTGTATGCTATAAACATCTGTGGGACAATACCTTTCTATTATGCTATGCCTTATTGACCACTTTCTTCCTATGCACTTTTCCTCTTCTCATTCTCTTTTCCCAATTTATTCTTCCTGTTCTTTGAACTAGTCTCTATACCCAGTGTAATTAAAATTATAAGAGGTCAATTCAACTGGTTAATACCATGCATAATTCTGCATAGATGCCCTTTCTATAGAATTTGGGTCTCATATCTATCACTTGGTCTCCCTGGTTTCCAGCTCCCCTGCTCCACAAACTTTGTCTGCTCTCTTAAATCCCGTGTCACTTAATGTGTTTCCTGCCTCCTCCCTTTCGGTGCATTAAGGTGCCATTTCCATGCTGCAGCACATCATGGATCTGCTTGTCCTCAATTGCACTAAATCCACACTGGTGAGAATTGCAGCTCCCACTTACAGCCCTGGAGGGTGTTGATACAGTGGGGCAGTGCTTGAGCTTCTTTGAACACAAGCTGGGTGGCAACAGGCCAGGGAACAGCATCTGCTGCTCACGACCCTTTGTCAGTGTGCCCAGGCTAGACTCAGACACACAGCAAAGCCTGTGGTCAAATAACAAGGGTGGCTGCAGCACGATTACAGGGCGAGCAACTGTTCTTTTAGCATCAAAGGTGATGGGGAAGAGCAGCTCCACTGTATTACAGTGTCATTGGTGTCAGCTCACAGTTTGGCAGCCTGTCTCTCTCCAGGTCTGTGCTGTTTCTGGTGTGCTGGTGAGGTTGTTTAGCTCCTGCTTCCAAGTGCCTCCTGACAGTTTATACAGCTTGAGTTCAAAATACTTCTGCATTCCTTTTAGGTTGTTTTCCCCCATGCCTCCTTGCTGAGCTTTCTTCCATGCTGATCTTGAAGTCAGGGATCCTCTCTTGCAACCCGTCGTGCTGCCCTTCTCTCCAGCAGCTCTTCAGTGCAAAGCGTGGGGAAGAACATAAGAGCACTAAGGGTTAAGTCAGAGCTATATCTGTGTGGCTTTGAGACTTGTTTTTTCTTGCTTCTGAGAGATTAACATGTAGTGATTTGAAGGAAACTGGATTCGAGCTGCTGTCAGCACACTTAATGCCCAAAAAAAAGATGAAATAAATGTTTTCTATAGCACTGGGAGATGCTGTGGCAGCTGCTAGCAACCAGGTAACAGCAGTACCCTGTGCATTCCCAAGTCACTAAGTGATGGCCATGCCATGCCTGCTGTGGGCAAGGACATGTAGCATCCTGTGGCTTAAAGCTTGCTAGCAAGGGCAACATGAAGTTTTAATCCGTGTTCATTGCCCTTCCAGTGCAGTGTTGTGGCACTGTAAGGATGATATCTCCAGAGTCCTCAGTACAGGAAAAACAGGGACATATCGGAGAGGGTCCAGAGAAGGGCTACAAAAATGACCTGGGATAGAGCAGCTCTCCAATGAGGAAAGGCTGAGAGAGTTGGGGTTCAGCCTGGAGAAGAGACAGCCCCGGGGAGACCTTATTGTGGCCTTTCAATAAAAGGGGCCAGTAAGAAAGATGGAGAAAGACTACATAACAGGCCTTGTTGGGATAGCATGATGATGTTTTTAAACTCAAAGAGAGGAGATTCAGGCTGGATGTGAGGAAGAAATTCTTTACAATGAGGGTGGTGAAACACTGACACAGGTTGCCCAGAAGGGTGGTGGATGTGCCATCCCTGGAGACACTCAAGGCCAGGCGGGAGGTGGTTCTGGGCAACCTGGTCTAGTGGAAGATGTCCCTGCTCATTGCAGGAGGGTTGGGGGAGGTGGTCTTTGAAGGTCCTTTCCAGCCCGAACTGTTCCATGAGTCTAAGGTTGGAGTTCTCTGAAGTGAAGGAACTGTTTAGGTTCCCTCCGTACTCAGGCTGGCCTCTTTCTGTGCAGTAGGAGTAGGAATGTCTTGATTCTCCTGATAAGCTTTCTGCTCTTAGCTCCCTTCTGAGAACTTTGAGCTGACAACTTGTAGGAGTCTCACAGGGTGAGGACTTCATATTGCTGGCACCACATGGGGAGAGAAGGAAGGGGAAGTAGCTCATGCTGCTTCAGGTCATGCCGCAGCATGCAGGAGCTGGGAATGGCTGTATCTGGTGGGACTCCAGAGTCCCACTAATGCCTCATTTGGAGGCCTTCCCCTGCTCCCATCGCTACAGCACAGAGTGGAGACTTCTCATACACTTAAGGACCCTCATGGACATAGCTTTACTGGCAGATCCCAGCTCAGGTTCACTAGTAGTCCATCCCTAAGGTGTACAGAGAGGGGATTTTCATCAGGACTTTCAATCTGGTAGTCCTAGTAGTTTACTTGGTAGCCCAAAGTATGCCCTAAGGGAGTATTCCTGTTTCAGTGGGTAGCTTCAGATTCATAGTTGTCTAGGCAGTCGGCATGACTGATGCACTGGAGAGCCGAAACTTCACAGTGAGGGAAAGATTTGGCTCTTCACACTTGCCCAAACTGATTGAAGAGTAGGAGAATGGGAGACGAGGGGGCAGATGGCAGCCACAGCAGGGCTGGCAGGGGAAGTGCTTGAGTTAAGAAGGAAAAGTAAATGCTGTCATAAACAGAACCGGCTGTGCTGGAGTTTGCAAGGCCACTTATTTTCAAAGCAGCCTTCAGCTGACCCAAGTTTGCATTCATGAGAATCTTTGTGGCTGGTCAGAGTGCCATTAGTGTTTAGTTTTAATAAATGTTTACAAGAGCATTTGTGCTAGAAGTGCTATTTCGGCCATTCTGAGAACTTTTGGTTTTAGTTATTTTTACAATAGATTAATCTGACGCTCACAGGTGGCCCTGAGTAGTTGACATGTGAGAAACTTGAATAGTGTGCTGCTGGTTTTATGCAGCGTAGGCCATCAGTAAGAGACTGGGAACACCATTGGGTGACCATTCAGAGAAACAATGGAGCAAAATCTTGCCAATTTTAAATGTCTTTATTTCAACTCCAAACCTTTAATCTAATCTCTTTTTTTCAGACACTCTACCCACTCCTACCCTTGTCAGTAGTCATTAGAATTCCTTGTTTAGTTCTTTTCTTCATCTAATGAAGACTTCGTAGATGAAAGCATGAGTGGGGAGAAGAGAAACAAGAAAGAGAGTTGGGAATATAGCTGTTTATGGTGGCAAAAGAGGTTTGTGCTTAATTTTCTGACTGCAGAGATTTGGGGTTTTACATGGAAGTTCCTGTGAGCTGAAGAATTCAGTTATTGTTTCATGGGAAGGGGTTCTTCTTTGTTGTTGTTTGGTTTTGTTGGGGAATTTTTCGTGTGGCAAGTCATAGGACGTTTTTTTTCTTCCATTGCCCTGGGCTCTGTTCCAGAACACGCTCCAGTATGTGGCAGGGAAGTCTGTCCGGAAGTAAGGCTACTGACAGAATTAAGAAGTCTCTTAGCGCAACTCTCAGTCTTCCTGATGGGTTCAGAGTTCAAAGGGTTTCATCTGAGCACCACTGAAGTCAGTAGGACTATTTCTGGTGTGTTCAGTAGACCTTGGATTATGCTGTTAATGACAGTCCTTGCAATTTATTTGTAGCCCTAAGTATGCCCCAAGGAGGTATGCCTGTTTCAATTAGTAATCTCCAGATTGACAGTTGATTAGGCAATCAGCAAGACTGTAATGTTTTCATAGTGCTTTCAGGGAAAAGGTTGATGATAGAATACATACTCATCACTGGTTTTAGGGATTTGGGAACTATTTTTCTGCATCTAGTATGAATGGTACTGACCTCAATGGGCTGTAGAAGTGAGGAGAAGACCCAAGCCATGGAGATTGATGTTTAGCTTCACTCAGCTTAGCTGCACTCTTCAGCCTTTCTTCATGCTTACATTAATTTTTATTATGTTTGATACAATCTAATAAATACCAGCCCCTTTGTTTATGAAGCTGTTAGTAAATGTTGTCACCCGAATGTCTTCAAGTGATAGGACTAGGAGGGCCATTGACAGGGTACTGTATCAGTTCAAGTAGATTCTGTTCAGAGGTAGCATATTAAGAGATCACTGCAGATCACTTATCTGCTGGTATGTTTTGATTTCAGCTCATTACTGCTGAAGTCTGACAAAGCTGAGTATTTAGAGAGCATTTCAGTTGCATCTGCAGTTCTTGTGTCTAAAACAGATGGATTTCAAACAGAAATGTATTTCCTCAAAATGAAACAACCCCATCCCCAGAAGTCAGCTGTTATGTAATGAAGGTTTCTTAAAGGGGTATTTTTTTGGATAGTGTAATGGTGCCTGGTTCTTGATTAGGGATGATTGTAGTTATGGTTGACAGGCTCTCCAGATTATCGTGGTTAGAAACGAGATATCCCTGTAGGCTCAGTGTCTTTCAGGCATTACTTAGAGCTTTTGCCTGTACCTCTCCAGCCTATATCTTTCTACATATGTAAACTATAAAGGTCTTAGTCTTTTCTACTTCTAATGGGTGATGTTAATGAGAGTTTAAGGTCAGAAATGAGGAACACTCTATTCTGTAATAAAATATTCAAATTATTTTTTGTTTGAAATTATCATTAACTTGGATTTTAAAGACACTAAAGCTTCATATATTCATTAGATTCAGATCAGTGTGGTCAGCTGAAAAGGAAGGCTGGGGAGCAGTCAGGTAGAGACCAGCCTATTTATTTCACCATTTCGGAGGCTGATACTGAGAGGATGTGACTGCTTTCTCTTCCCGTCACAATCTGTAATACAAAATGCACTTTCAAGGGAATTTTCTCTTTGCAGAAGGTGAAAAATGGGGCTACTGCAGCATGATCTACTGAAGTAGTGTGGTATTTCAGCTCAAAATGTGTGTCCTGAATTTGCTGCTTCCTCCTTGTGGCAGCAGAACTGCGAGCAGCAGCTGAACTTCCTCTCGATGGAGTTTTACTTTCTTGGTTTACTCTTGTAACTTTTTAAAAGGAAGTAAAATATGCTTAGGTTTAAAAACATTGTACAGCAAAACTAGGTGGTCGTACTTTGAAGGAGGAAACTTGTTAGACCTTTGAATGTACTGCTAGGGTAGTATATAAGTAGTCAGTTGGTCTGACATTTGTGTTTAAGGTTGCATGATCGAAGTGTGCCTGAAAGGCAGTTAAAAATAAGATCGTGTCCATCATTAACTTAAGCATATGGAAACGTTTTTCGGTTTAAAACAAAATCAAAACTCTTCTTAAAATTGAGCTTGCTCACTGGGGTGTGCTAATCTGACCTTCTGCATCCTGTTTTCTATGAGTGTTTACTGTGGTCACTGAAAGCCCCTGTGTGAATGATTCTCACATCACTTGCAGGTAAGTTTAATAGGATGATTTTATCAAAGCAAGTACAGAGGAAATGCCTACAAGTCTTAACCTACCTCTTTTACAGCTGGAAGAAGGAGAATACTTTGCTAAAATGGTGATAGACTTGGGTGAGGATGCTGGAGAGTCCCTAGCAAAGGGTTACCTGGCACTGGGCCTGACATACAGTCTTCAAGCTACTGATGGTGAGTTATCCTGTTGGTCAAGTATGTTGTATGGAGAGCGTCTGTTCAAAGTCTTCAGTGCAAGCAATGGAAATCTATTAGAAAATCTTCTTTTAGTGCTGACTGGACATGAAAAATAATCGTATCACAAGACAAATGGGGGCTGTTCAGTTGCTCAGGGAACTGTCTTCTGTGGTAATGAAAGTGAAGTTTTTAGGTAAAGGAAGAAAGGCAAATCATTGCTTAGGAGGTGGTAATCTGACTGTAGTCGACAATGCTTGGTGTGTTTTACATGAATATTCTGATAGATTTATTTCAGTTATGTACACAAAAAAAGTCAAACTTTCCATCTATTTTCATATCTTTGTCACCCACTCGTAAGTGACATAAAGAAATACAATCCAAGTACTCGAGTCAGAAATGCCTGACTTTAGCTCCTGGCATGATACTGATTCCCACAGAGATTGAACCTCTCTATCATGTTGTTTCTTTCTCTGCTTGAGAAGTAAACAAGATAAAAATATCTACCTCACTGGTACGTATGGATGTTGACTAGATACACTGATTTTAAGAAGTATTTTAATGCTTCTTGCTTGGGTTTTGAATGATTGGACAATGGGCTCCTGCAGATTTGGTGGTGGGTATCCAGAAGGGCTTGAAGTCCTAGTCTTTGGAACAGTTCTAGGTTCTAGCTCTGACATTCATCATATTCACAGGTGGGAATAGTTTGTTTCTTTGATGACTTCTAATGCAGATGGAAGGCCTTCTAACATGGTTTCTTTGATTAATGGCTGAGCTAGTGTGCTTCATATTCATTTGGGCAATCCTGCCTACATGCAAGCAATGGGTCCCATAGAAATAAACCAACTTCTTCCAGCAAATGAACCTGAGATAAAGCTGACTGTATGGTATCATGGAAGCATGCTGGCCTTGCAGATTACACCTGGATTCTGCAAGGCATGTGTGTGTATGTGGAAGTGGCTTGTGTTCTTTTCTAGTACATGTCAGTATGTTTTCTCAGCCAGCTGTTTTGAGAGCTGCTTTTCAGAATGGAGGCTAAAGGCATAGTAGCTCTCCTTATTTCTTCATTTCTCTGTCTCAGAATAGCTTCCCCTAGAAAGTTCATGTCAAAAAAAATGTCCTTTTTAGCCTGAACTTTCTCATATATATATACATATATATACACACATATATATAAAGTTCATTCAGCATTGAATTCTGCTTAACAGCCTGGCTTTTTAGGGCATTTTGCCTAGATTTTGTTTAAACCATTCCTAGAGCTATACAAGATCCCAGAGACTATTTTCAGAGATAGAGGTTTTATATGTTAGCCCATTATGATCTATCTGTTTATCCTCTGTATGGAAAGAGAGTGGCTTCTAAAGAATGGACTTGTAGAGGCATGTACTGTATGTACTCTGCCTCTAGAAATACTTTGCAGCAGAATGTGAGTTGAAAACTCTCTGCTTCTGGAAGAGAAATCTTTGAGGTTTAAATTAGTTCAGATGTTGTAATAAGTGTCCTTTTTAGTGTAAAAGAGACAGACTTCACAGCAACTCTCTTTGATCTTTTTTCCAGGTTAGCATCTGATTCATGTTGTGAAACATGAATATCATAGAATATTTGCCTTCTCCCCATATCTCTAGCATTTAAGTCATTAGAGCTTTCTGAGGGAAATTTGAGGAGAGTATTTCCATGTTTCAGGTTGTATTTGAATAAAATGGATTAAGTTCTTCAAAAAGCATACTTACGGTGATCATGAATGTGGGATAGCATTTTAGTAGAAAATGTCAAATTTGCACTAACGAGACATTTTTCATTAGTATCCTTGTCACAGTGATGAAGAATGAGTAGAGCATGCTGAAAGGAAGATGGCAACTCCCCTATGTAATCCTGCCTCATTCTGTCAGTCTTGTTTATCATTGTGTTTATACCAGTTCATAGTGGCATATGCAGGCACACAGTCACACATCTGTGTATATATATGATTTCCATAACTTTCCACTTGAACTGATCAGCATTTTCAATGGCATCTAAGTGTTTCAGGGATATTTGACCAATTGCCATATAAAGTTTACAGCAATATATCAAGATGCCTTCCATCCAAGGTTAAGCTTTCTTGTTTAGTACATCCTTTCAGTAAATACTGCCCTTCCTGTGTGACAAAGGCACTGAGGAGCTGTCTTGAAGCCTTTCCTTTGTGACCTACAAAAAGCACTTGCTAAAAGTGAAGTCAGAAGAGAGAACCCTACTGAATGACGCTTCAATGAACTTGTGGGAGCCTTTGATAAAAAGTCACAATGTGATTGCATTTACTCCTGGATATAATAAGACTTCCTGAAACTTATGCTAGATAGCAGTGTGCATAGCTTCCTTATTTTTAATGTCTAATTACATGTTTCTTGAAGTAAGTTTCATTGAACTATCAGAAAGGTGTGTCCTCAGAGGAAGTCATTGCCACTTTTGCCTCACTCTTAGAAGCACAAATCTCTTGTTCATTCACAATGTCTGTCTGTTGCTATCCAACTTTTCTGCAGATCTGTTCCCAGTGGGTCAGTGTCAGCAGCAAACCTTTCTCTTCATCTTGTAATTCCAGTATTGATCTCAGCTGTATTGTTGCCTTTGCCTCCCTTAGGTCTGGTGCAGAATCTGTTGAAGACAGAGGAAGGTGAGATGAATTTAACAAAGGCTAAAGAGAGTTTGAGAATGCATTGTGAAATAACAGGCGCATGTCTTATTTAACATTACCACCTCACATCCTGTGAAATCCCTGTAGATTTGACAGACCCCCATCCTTTTGGAGATGAGAGAATGTGCTGTATCTTCATTTAGAATTTTGGGGTAATATTTATATTGAGCATAAGGCCACAGATCAGAGGCTGAACTGGAAATGTCTTCTTTTGGTCTTTGTGGCTTTTATAAACACTCAGTATATTGACAGCACTGGTTAAAGAACAGTATTAGACATTGCTTATTAGTGAACAGATCCATCTTTTTTGCTTCTGGAGATAAGTCATCACATGCAATCTTTAATTGTAACTGGGTGCTGAAGCTGTACACCTTGCCTTGTTAAGTGTCTTAACCCAAATGAATGTTTATTTGAAACCTAGTGATACATGCAAAAGGATGCATACCCGTTGGTGTTTTTAGTAAGTCTAGAAGTAGACCCCTGTCTCCATGTTTGTAGGGTTGATGTAAGTATCCTCAGCGTTAAGCATTTCACTCCATGCATTCACACGTACTGTGCTACATCTAACACAGATCTTGCCCTCCTCTGTTTTCAAACATGACTTTAGGGATTTTTTATATTTAGGTACCAAAATGTTGTGGAAGATCCCATTGACTTCTGGTAAGGCTTTAGCTCCTTTAAGAGCCTGGAGTGTTTTAGACAATAAATCTTGGGCTCCTAAGGTGGCATTTGCAAAGGTATTGTGTCTTACAGGAATGACTAACTGCTGAAGTTTCAGAAACTTGAACTCCCCTGTGCTTTCTGCCTCACTATGGTCAGACTGCTTTGCGGGTTATTTTAATCCAAGTGTTAAGTCATACTGCATTTGAGGTAGTGGAACTGCAACAGCCATGTTCCTGGCGGGTAAAGTTGGGTAAAGGCTGAAGGATTCATTAGTGCTGTCAGCCTCAGAAAACAGAGCACAGCTTTCAGCAATTTAGTGAAACCCACCTGATTCTGTCTCCTTGATGCAAACTTTTCTTTGTCTGAAGTGAGAGCTTTTCAGCAATACAGGTAGGTTGCAGTGATGATCTCTTGAACAGTTCCAGAGGTAGGGCATTTCTGCCAGTATCTCTGGGCAACCAGTTTCAGTATCTTGCCACCCTCAGGAAATAATTTCTTCCTTATATCTAACGTATATCTTTCCTGGTTTAGTTTAAAACCATTACCCCTTGTCCTATCACTACAGGTCCTGGTAAAAAATCCATCTCTCCATCTTTCTTATAAGTCCCCTTGGAGTATGGAAAGGCTGCTCTAAGGTCTCCCCAGAGCCTTCTCTTCTCCAGGCTGAACAAGCCCAGTTCTCAGCCTGTCTCCGTAAGAGAGGTGCTCCAGCCTTCTGAGCATCTTTGTGATCTCCTTTGGACTTTGACAGCTCCAAGTCCCTTTTGTGTTGAGGCCGCAGAGCTGAATGCAGGACTGTAGAGGGGGAGAATCACTTCCCTCAACCTGCTGGCCAAGCTGCTTCTTATATATTCCTCCCTTTTTCTAATATATCTCCTTTCGCTCTAGAGGCCCTTTAAATAGCATGGTTAACTTGCAGCATCAGTCCTCAGTACTGTGAAACACGATTTCAGTGTGTTTGTTCAAGTCAGACATAAATCTAGAGATGAACGACCAGCTTTCTGACTTAGCTGTAGCTGAAGATGCAGTTCATATTGTGGGAGGTGGGACTCGCATGCCGTTTCCCAGTAGTGCAAGGGCAAAGCTAACTAGCTGTAATAACTGCGCTTCCATCACGTGTTTTGTGCTCTTTCTGACTACAAGCTGGAACATCAGTCAAAAGTCTTACCAGGTGGAACCTAAAAGTCCTAGCTTTTCCATTTGATGTTGATATGGGGAGGGGAATAATGAGATTCCTTTCAGTCTTCCTCATTATATGGCATCTCCAGAACTGCTTTGTAGCTTCCATAAGGGGTCTTGTACTTTCCATGAGAAACAGAATCTGACATATTTTTCTGGATGACTGTTTATGGCTATGATTAAATCCTTCCCAGTGTCTCCTCAAGCATTTTTATGTTTAAATCAGGCTTGATACTTTTAATTTTCTTCTAAATGTTCCCCCTCTGTTATCTTTTCCCATTATTTGGCAGTAGTTCTGAATATGCAATTTAAGGTTATGGAGAGTGTATTCTAATAAATGATGCATTTTGCATGAAACTCCGTATCTTGAAGTTGGTTCTTCAGACTGCAAGATTTTTGTTCATTTTTTACTACTTAGAGTAGATTTTGTGGCATAAGCAATTTTCAATCTTTATGATGTGGAAAATCCTGAAGATTGCAGTTTCCCCCAAATGAACCTGGTGTTTTGAAGAACTTGGAATATGTAGGAATAAATAAAGGTCTGATCACTATAGCTACTTCGGCAAAATAAATTACTTCCAAAGTTTCTCTCACTGTCATATGGCAGAATCCAAAGAATCTTCGTACATCTTGTAGAGCACAACTCTCTCCTCTAAACTTTTAAGACTACTTGAATCTTATCTGGGTTTGATGCTTAATTACATACTACTTACTTTCTGTTCTGGAACTTACACTGACAAATGTATTCAATATATATGAAGTCAAATATATTCATAGGTGGATGTTTGCTGGTGGATTAACTACTCATCAGTTCTTTGTACTGTCTCTCTGTAGCTTTCAAATTCAGGATAGGCAGAAGAAGAAACAACTGCTATGCAAATTCTAAAAACTAAGAACCAGAACAAGGCAGCCAATGTACTTCTGAAAAATACTGCTCGCTTTCCAGATATTGTGGATCTGAGAAGTCATGCTCCTCTAAGCAATTCCTTCCTTCCCTTTGCTCTTCATCATGGTATCTGATGACCTGCTGCCGAATAAGAACTTGATTCTTTTCCTTTTATGATTTTAGTTAGGGATTAATTCACACATTTGAGAAGTGAACCTAATGGGCAGGATCCTTAGGTCAAGCAATTAGAGACTTCAAGGAGGGCATTAGTGGCTAATGCCGCCCCTGAAGGGTGCATAAAAGTAGCCTTAAAGATTGTTGCCGTCTCAAGGGAGATGGTGTGTTGTCAATGGTTTTGTCATAAAGCTGTCAATTTGGCTCTTGGTGTTCCCTTTTCAACCTGCAACACCCTCCTACGTGAAGATGGTGGTGGGGACGGGCTGTATCTGAGTCAGAATGTGCTGCTTGTTGCTGCTTTTAAGCATATACACCAACCTGGCAGAATGCTTGTTTTGCTCTTAGTGTATCTGGATATGCTATGGCCCATTCTCCTCCCAGACCTTTTCACTGGCTTATGTAAATAAATAATGCCTTGACATTTCAGACAAGGGAGTTGGAAGAGTCTTTAATATAGAAGAAATTGATAATTCAGGTTAAAATACTGTTTTTTTGCAGCTTTCAAAACAAAATGGCACGTTTTCCAGTCATGAACACTCATACCACCAGATGTCCACAGTTTTTATGCTCCCAGTTTGAAATACTCTGTGCATGTATAACTATTCAATCCAAAACACTGAATTCAACTCTCAAATGGCATTTTATCTTCTACAGCTACTGTGAAGGACACTCAGGATGAATTAAACAAGAAAGCTCTTCAGACTTTAGAGAGGTGAGTAGGAATCTTGCAGGTACTTGCCTTGTCCATTCCTTTGGATGAATTCAGAATAATTGCTGGTTTTCATTTTCTTCTGTGTAAGAGTTCCTTGCCTGAAAGCTTAAAAGAGGTTCAGTAGATTTCAGCAATAGTCTGTCAAACCCATTTCCTTTGGTGGCTAAATCCAATATTTGCTTGAGTCTTCAAGGTAGGAGTACCTGTTGGTGCCGCTAAACAGAAATAACCTTAGTTGTAATGAAATAAAAAGTGCTGAGGGATGCAGCCTCCTCACATGATGCCAGCAGGCAAATGTGGAAAGCTAGTTTTGTCTCCATGCCTGTGTGAAGCTGGCTTAAACTCTGGTTTCCCTCATGGTGGGAAAGTACCTTCACCATCAGGGTGTAGGCTGCTATGAGGTGACCTGGCATCAGTGCACTGAACAGGGAAAGGATGATTGCTGTCCTGAACATTTTTTCCCTGTTGCCTAGTATTGGTGAGGCTACTGAAGGTTTCATACTAGCTGGTTGCAAAAGCAACAGCTCATCCTGCTCCAACAGCTTGGGGCAAAGCTGGGTTCTACCTTGTGGAGATTTGTTTGGTTTGGATTTTTGCTTGGCTGGTTGGTTTTGTTTGGGTTTGTGGCATGGGTTTGGGGTTTTGTTTTGGTGGGTTTTGTTCTATTTGTTTTCTTTTTGTTGGGTTTTTTGTTGTTTCTTTTTTTCCCAAGTGGATGGAGAAATCAGTGACTTTCCTGTACTAATTGCATCTTGATGTCTTTGGCATTGTTTCAGATGCTACCTTTGTTTGCAGTTACAGGACACATTCAGTCCTCATTAAATTAATACATTCTACAGCCATTAGTTCTAAAAGTCAGCTCCCAACAGCTTCTTGCTCACATGCCAAGATGGCATTTTAGAGGTGGCTGCCATTAAAATGGTGTGTGGTTTGATTTTTGTTTGTTTACTTTGTTTATTATTAGCAAAAGAATATCTTTGGCAGGGTTTTTAAGCCCCAGCCTTGTCAGCTGGTCGTCTCTCCCTCATAAAGGTGTTAATTGTGCTTGCTCTGGGCAGGGCAGTGCAGGTGCAGGCTTCCCTGGTGTCCTGGAATGCAGCCCAGAAAGAGGTCAGGAATGTCAGTTGACTACAAGCAACTTTCCTCTTCCCTGTCTCTCCCATGCAAAATGACTTCCCTGTGCTGCAGAGCTTAGAATGAACTCTGTAGGTCAGCAAGGGGAATAATCCACTGGTGCCTGGGCTAGGCTGCCAGTGGGGCATGAGCCAGTGCCCCGTGTTGCTCCTAATTTAAGGTCCCCAAAACATGTATCTTCATGTTCTCCTTGATTAAGGGCTTCTCCACCAACCAGAAGGCTCAGACTGCAGTTTCATGCTTGGCATAGTTGGAGAGGGACAGTTCTGTCCTGGTTGTCCATCCCTGTTCCCTGTCTTGCACAAGCCTGTGCCAAGGGCCTCCACATCTGGTTCTGGAGACACTGCAGCCTTCACTAGCCAAACCAGCAGTGTAGTGAGCACTGTTGCCTGATGTGGACTGGAAGGTGGTATGTAACAGATCCAAGCTTGGGAAGTAAGGGCCTTGATTTTGGTCCAGTCTCAGCTTCTGCCATCAAATCCTGTTCTTCCCTCAGTGTCTTCCCTTCCCAAATGAGGAGTCTACTGTCAACAATCAGACTAGAAGCTGCAGGGTGGAGGATGTGCGTTTGAGCATGGGCTCACGATCTTTAGTCCTCTACATGTTCACAGTCACAATAATAAGGGAAACAATTACTATTTTTTCAGTGTTAACCTAACCCCCTCCTATTGTGTGCAACGTGGCAATAAGGAAACAAGTTGGACATCTCCCTCACCTAAATTGCTTAAAATAATGCTTTAATTGGTTTAAGAGCTACTTTACCCATGTAAGTTACCCAAGTTCCAGAACATTAAGTGGTATTTAATGAAGGAGCATGTAAGTTGTATAATATCCTGTGAGTTGTGTTTCTTATACTTGTTCCTTTGAGCCTGGTTTAGTCAGGACACCATTGATCTGTTTTTTTGTCTAGTTTTTTGTGTGCTCCCCCATAACTGGACTAGTTTTCTGTAGGAGAGGTCTGGGTATGTTCTGTGCTTGCACGTGACTCATGGCAAAGGAGCTCTGCAGAGTACAATCTAACAGTCACTTTTCTTTTTGTATTGCATGGTTGTCCTTAAAGAGCACATGAGTTGGCCCCGGAAGATCACCAAATCATCCTCTACCTATCACTGCAGCTGGCTCTTGTCAGACAGGTATGTGCAATAATTGGCAACCCCTGAGCCATGAGAGGGTGGGCGAAGGGCAGTCCACTTGGACAAGACGCAGACTTGCTAAGCAGGGTCCCTTCCTTCCTTCGTTATAATCAATAGCAAGCAGTCAGGCTACGTATATGTTAGATATTTTTTATTATTTTTATTATTATTATTGTTATTTTTTATTATTATTTTTAAAATAGTAATCCTGTAGCGCATGGAATGACCTTCCTTAGGGCATGCATTCAGCTCTTCACCCCTGAGCAGCGCTGTTCCCACTTGGAGCAACTTTGTGCAGGGCGAGCGAGGTGTATTTATTCCTGTTCCCTGGGAATCATGCTGTGTCCCGCCACTCCAGAGGCTCTCCCGTTACTGCCCAGTCCTGTATCACACAGATCGCATGCTCTCTGCGCTGGGGATTGGTTTATTCCATACTTGGGCACGTTTGGCTTTAGGCTTTGACGGGTGCTGGAGCTCTGCAGCAAGTGGGATTAGCTGGCACTTGAATGCTACTGCAGGTGTTAACTCATAAAATTAAGCTGATCAGAAAATACACTGCACTGCCTTTCAGGAAAAACATTTGGGCCAGGCTTTATTTTTCTGTCCCTTCTTTTTATATAATTGGGATGCGTTCTATTTCTCTGTCCTTTCTGCTTAAAAGCCAAAGTCTTTATTGGAGCGGCCCCTATTTTTTAAATGCTTCTCTAGCTAGATTTGAAATTTCATCATCGCAGTTTCCTTCTTTGGTTGGCTTTCTGCTTGCTGCAGTTTCCTCTGCTTAGTCTGCACTACACAGTCAAACAGTTGGATACTTCTTACTTTCCTGAGCTAATTAGGGGAGCTGTGTGTTCATTAGGTTAAACTCATTGTTTCAGGAGAGCACACTCTTGATAATGTCACTTTTGTAACCCTTTCAAAGTGAGCGCAGTGTGTTGTGAGGAGGCCTGCGATAAGGAAGGATTATTAAAATGGCTTATTTAATATTCTCATCTGCCTACTGGCTGCTTTATGATGCAGTTTGCTCAGGGTCTTTCATTAAAAAATATCCAGCTACCCTTCTTTCTCTCGCAGCTTTTGCCTCTTAGGGAGGCTGTCTGATCTGCTGCCTCTTGTGCTTCTTGCCATGAGTAAAGGCATTACAGCTTTTCAGCTGCTATCCTTAAAGTCAGGATTTTTGTGGTCATTGGCTCTTTGTTGTTTTCGCTCTTACCGGTCCACTACTTTTTAACTCATTACCCTTTCTTTTTCTCCAGTTGAAGCCTGTCTTTACAGTGTTGTTTCATATGTCTCATTTCATCATTTCCCTTCCCTCCTGTTCTTTCCATTCAGTCTCTTGTCCTCAAGCTCACTTTCTCTTTTTGTCTACCTTACCTATGCATTTTCATCCTTGATGTTCTGTCAGTTGCCCCTGCTATGATAGATCGCAGTGTGTTACGTAGTGTCAGCCTGACCCCTGCGATGCTGCTCCTGCTCTTCTCCATCTAGTGAGATATAAATCTTTAACGCATACTTGGAGAGAGAGGAGATACCTGAGACATCTTTATTTTTAGACTGCTGTAAAATATCCTGCTCTCCTTTTGCCAGTTTACTTAATGATAATTTGGTAATGCATTTTTAATTTCCTTAATTATTTAAAGTATCTAATATATTCTTTCTGATTAATTGAAAGATAAATGATACCTTTTTTTGATAGATTGCATTAACTATTGAATGTCAGGTAGGGCTTACATCAGGCAATGCTACAGTACCAACAGATGTAGGTTATAATATAATACCTGAATGTTAATCTCAATAAACAGGCCTTTTTGTTTCTGTGGTCAAGGTCAATAGATGCAGTAACCTTACCCAGCACTGAAAAATGGAGGTATCAGTTTGCATAGATAACAGCTTTTTCATGGAACAAAGCAAGAGAGGCAGCTGACCAGTAGAGTGCCAAGCGAAGCTGGAGCAATTCATCTTCCTTGGAAGACTAGAATATTTCCAACAGCACTTGTCTCTGTCAGCACAGGGCAAGGGAAAGTGGAAATGGAAAAGCATCAGCTTCACTCTGACATGCGATGAGGGACGTGACAAGAGGATAAATGGGTATAACAGGTTTTCACAGAACTGGCAATTGCAAACCACCAGCAACCAAAATGAAAGATGATGATGATGCTGTGCTTCGTGCTTGTGTCTGTGCTTGTGGATCTGTGCCTTAAAGACCACTGGAGTCGCAGGCAGGATTGCAGTGACTCAGGGGGTCTGGGTCAGCCCCACAGCACTTGAGGGTGGATTTTCAACAGCATGCAGGTAGAATGCCCTATGTGTAAGGAGGCTCTGACTCTGTTTCCCCCCAAAGCTGTAGTTCCGTGAGGCCAGGGTCAGTGTTTGCTGTGGTGGTTCTCTCCCACCTGCAGCGCCTGACTGTCAGCTGGTAGAGCCCAGTGACAAATGAGACTTGTAACTCCCAGCTCCTGGTGGCTGGTTCGGTTGCTTCCCCTGTTTCTGTGGTAACGGCATTTGGATCAGCAAAAACAAGGTAGAATGAACGTTTTAAAGCTCACTGATTTTAATGCCTCGCCTTGTTTTTTAGCAGGCCGGTTTCTATGGAAATGACTGTAGAGAGTCAGCGCTCTTGTTAATTTTAAATGCTGCTCTTCTTCTCGCTTTGGGTGGTGGTGTTGTTTTTGACCTTGAATGCCATGTAAATCAGTATCGGGTACATAAAAACAACATATGGGTGTTTAGTACCATTTTAATACTTGATTTGATTTGACCTTTCTTTGCATGAAAATAGGAAGGGAAAGACAGCCAGGGGCCAGCAGCTGAGAATTAGAGGTCTCACTTATCAATTTCATCTGTGGGCTGCCAGCAGACCTGAAGTTTCAAGTGGCAATATCCAAAAAACACTTACCGCCTTCCTGAGTGTCTGGATGTAAAAATATGATAAACATTGGTTAAGATACCAGAGAAAATATTTCATCTGTTTTCTCCACAGTTTTAGTCTGGTTTCAAGAGGGTGAGTTTGCTGTCTTGCCTTTGCCCCAGGAGGGGAGCTCTGGTTTAGCAGGTATTGAGAGGCGCTCTTATTTCAGCTGGATGTTGGGTAGTTCTGGTCTGTGTTTCTCTGTGTTCCTCCCCTGCTGACCAGCAACACGCTGCTTTTCTGTCTAGGTCCTGGCCTAGATTTTACTTATGATCAAAACCAAGTTGAGGTAAGAATTAAGTAATAATTTCAGTCACAGCTATGTTCGCCCCCCGCTTTCCTGAAGCCCTGGTGGACTGTAGCAAGTCTGTTTTCAGTGGAAACTCTTCCCAGTCAATAAAACTCTCTTTTCTGCAGGCTCCATACTATAAAAAGAGATGAAGGGGATAGTTTTAATGGTTAATAAACTATATCTCAACTGATGCGAAATTATAAGGCCTGAAAACCACTCATATGAGATCCCGTTTCATTTACCATCCTAAATATGCAAGTGAATTCTACTGCTGGGAATTATTTTTAACACTCATAGCACTTTCCTTTTTATATGTGCAGTTGTAACATCCCAGCATTGTTTTTAAGGGAGCATATAGCATTATTGATACAAATCCTGTTATATAAGAGGCAGCCTAAGCAATCCATATTGTGGCATTATTTTGGTAATGCTGCAAGATGCTATTTCTGGCTTACTGCAGTGTCTTTGCTTCCTAATCAGTGTGATCTGAATATACCTGTCTGCCATGCAGAAAACGTGTGGTATATTTATTAACAGAAAGTTGAATCGGGGAAGGGTAGCATCTTCTAATTGCAGGGCCTGCTCGGACCTAGCTGAAATAAGGTTGCTTCTGAGCACAGCACTTGTAGGGAATTTAAACTGACAGCCTACCTCTGATACAGCCCTGAAGTTTCAGGGTGCCATCTGGGCTGCCAGCTTCCATCTTCCTCATATTACAGAGTTACTTAAATAAGGAGGCTGTGGCATCTGTCAATTGATTGATGATCTCTGCTCTTCCAAAGAAGTTCATGTTGACTTCTGCCAAATACCTTGCTCTTATTGTTCTAGAAACTTAGTTTGCGTTCTGTTGCATCTGGTCTGCTGCAGGTTATTTTGTGTAATGCCTCCCATAAAGAATAGAGTCTCATCATATTATTAAAGGTTATTTTTTTCTTATCTCTGTGTTGTCTCCTGCTTCTAATTAAGCAGCAATACTGTGTAGGCTACTAATGGTGTTACAGCGCTAAGAAATCTATTTGAGCTCAAGTTAAATAATCAGGTGTCAGGGACATGTGATTAACTTTCAGAAACAGTGTCATGGGTTCAGCAGTAGCAGTCATTTTTCTCCTTCTTAGTAGTTGGTGCAGCACTGTGTTTTTGTCTTGTGGCC
>JANRGW010011344.1:0-38976 GCA_024733675.1 Psilopsiagon aymara | reverse complement strand
AAGGGGAATTTTTTCTTGTATAGTGTAACGCAGTCTCCTTTTACATCGTGTTTTTAATAGGCAGGTCCTGGGAAAAACTTCCCAGGCACACTTCATTTGTGCCTTCAGCCCAACTTATTTGTCCAAGGAGATAGGTACCTTAGAGGATCATATATTTCATCAGTGTCATAATGCCCAGTCCCTCAGGCCCTAATCCTTTTGTCTTACTATTATATATGTTTAAAATCAAATATATTTGCTTTTCTTTCAGGATTACATTCCACTCTTTCTGTCCCTAGGAAAGATGTGAAGGCTAAAGCACATTTATGGAGCAAATATATCAGCCACAAGAGAGGAAAAAAGCGGAGGAAAAACTGTTACTCAAACTTAGCAATAAAGCAGCACTGCACTGGAGTCCTATTTTCTGGTGCTTCACATAGGGAGAACAAAACCTTCTACAAACTGCCAAGAATTAGATCTGTATTTAGGGAAGACAGCATGTACGCCAGGCACACAAAATGACTCACCCAAGGTTACAGAGCCGGGCAGTCAAACCCCCTCACACAGCTGTCAATTGTCAAGTCCACTCTGCTTTCCAGTCACTAAATACAATTCTTCCTCCCACCCCCATGTAAGACATGAGCCAATTTTAGTTTTATGAGACTAAATTACCTCTATTCATCTCCTGTCAAGATAAATGAGTTACTAGTGAACTCTCTCATTTCTCAAAATCTTATTCACAAAGTCTTGTCTTTATAATCCATCTACCTGTATGTGAAGAAATACATACTGTTTGTACAAGCATCAATAAATCAAGTATGAGCTCCTTCGCATTAAGTTGCAGTTTATTTTACTGCAGGGGAAGAGATAAGCATAAAAAGTAAAAGAAAAAAAATGGAAGAGCGGGGATTATGGCTAATATGCCTTAAACAGGAAGAAGTATATCCAGTTTCAGGAGGCAGACTTAAAGAGACATCATCATGAAATAACAACCATGGCACAGGTCCCTTAACATGTGGGAGCTGACCCAGGATGCCTCCTGCATCCTCTTTGTGCTCCTACAAAGGAAGGAAGAAAAGCCATGGACTAAACAGTTTGCTCCACAAGAGGTTGGGTGCAATCAGGAATCTGGAACAAGGGTGAAAGAATAAATTAAAAGGTGAAAAAGAGATACAAAAAGATACCTTCTGAGGGGAACATTCTGACCTTCATCTTTCACTATGTACTGCCACACATGGTCATTTACATGGCAGCATGTAAATGACCATGGCCTGACAAAGTTCCTGGAAAAAACAGTGAATCCCTAGCTATAATCTATTTCTTACTAGTCATTTAGTCTGCTCACATTAGACTGTCCCTCTCCAAGGGCTTTCTAACCTGTCAGGCTCATTTCAATCTTCATTTTTCTTCAGAGATGGAGCTCTCGAGTCGCACTAACACACATCAGTAAGTTCTTAAAAGTACATAGTTAAGAAAAGGAGAGGGTATTTGCAACAGCTACAGACTTTTGATTCCATCAAAGGTGGTGGTAAATCAGTTGGGAATATGGAGCTACTAATTTTAGGGAACATAGGGATCAAGCAGTCATACATTGGTAACTCAGGGCCCAGCACAGCTGGCTGCTCCCAGCAAGAAGGATAGCACGGAGGAGCAGGAGTGGCAGCATTTCAGAGGCAGCAAGGAGCGCTTAGTGCGGGTCAGAGCCCTGGTTGCACTGCGTGAGGTCAGGTCTGGAAGGAAGCATCTTTGCACAAAGACTCTCATTATACCAAAGACAGGACAGGAAGTTCCTTACCTCTTGTACCTGCAACCCAGTTATTTTTACCTGGTAGGATTGTCCAAAGTGTGCCAGATTCTCCTTCTAGCCTGAAGGAGGGGTGATTCCTTTCATTGAGAATTTACAATTTACCAAAATTAAAATGGAATCTCAATTCCTACGTGAGCATCTTATAAACCTATAAGAATTCTGTTTTTCTGGTAACCTTTTTATGATTTCTTTTTTCCTTTACTTGTGACTTTGAAACTATAGTCACATTAGCATTTCTGTAGCCAAAAGTTAAGAAAATACTCTTGTAAGAACCATGTAAAGGAGACGAATATTCAACAACTGTTTCTCCTTCACTAAACAGAAATAAGCGAGGCCCTGGGAGGTGCTGGGTTTATATTAAGGCAGGGAAGAGAGGAAGAGAATTATCTTTTAGTAAAAAGTAAGTCTACTACAGTTCAATGAACTTTGAATTCCCAAGTTTTTAATTAAAATGTGGATGAAAGTAGCAACAACTGCCAGTTGGAAAGCCCTCATTCGTCTGAAAACAGAGACCAAACAGCACAGAACTTTCCAAACCCACCACACTGAGCAGCCCCACAAGGGATGGAGTGGAACAGCACAGACCTAACTCAGTCAGCTGGCTGTCAAGTGGCTTTTATTTCCCCATGCAAGAGAGCAGCAAAGGCTCTCTTTGAGTGGGAATATGATGAAAAGCATGGGGGGAGAGGGAGGGCAAAACATCAGAGGAAAGGGATTCATAAGAATAATTTAATTTAGAACATAAAATTAGTCCAACAAAATAGAGGAACAGATGCAAAGAGATTTGAAACTCCTTCTTGGATCATATCCCCTTAACTTTACTATACTCACAATCTGAACTTGATCTTATTTATTCATAATATTGAAACCATTTTAATTAAGCAATAAAATACTACAGACAGCTTATTGTTAGGATTATTTACATAATGTGTGTATTAAAGGGAGAGGAGGAAAAATTAGTGGCTTCATCCTAAGAGATTATTAAATGCTGGAGGAAACAATTCCTGGCTTTTTAGAGCATGAAGGATTCCTCTTGCCACAGACAGTTTTTCAAAGAACTATGCTAATTAAGATATGTACTCATACAAGCAAATATTTGGCTATCACGGTATTGCTGTGATCTCCCCTGTGAAGCTGAGAAAACCAAGGCAAACAGAGAGGAATAAGGAGATCTGAAATATTTCCCATCTCTGACCCCACTAAGTAGGCTAAGTCAGTCATCTGCTTTAACCACGAGGTGATTAGTATAGCAAGGACAAACAGATACAAATCTAGATGAGCCCTCTGGGGAGTCTGCCAAGGAATACACTGCCTTTCCAAGGAGAAGAAGTGCCGCTCTTGGCCATATATAACTGATGTACACCCTTGAGCAACAAAATACAGATCTCGAGGACACTTTTTTTGCCTCCAAGGTAGCAGAATAAAGGTCATGTTGCTTACCTCCTCTGCTAACTTCTGCAAGGCAAGCCTGTCTGTTATTATGGAGCTATGGTATGCAGGACCTGGCTGCATTTTGTCTGCACAAAGAAACTTAACAAATAGAAATTAACTAAGAGCACAAAAAGAGAGGAAAGAGTTCATTAACAGGCACTTACCTGAATATTTGGAGTAATATCAAAGTGATTTCCTATATCCATTCAAAGACTCTCTTACTTCACAACCCTTGAAATACCTTCAAATTTAGCAGAGACAGTCCCACAATTTTTTTCCAGCAGGACTTATTATGAGCCTGCTCACCTTAAAGCTGGATTCAATTTTAAGACATAACACTGATCTCCTAAGAACTTAGTAAATACAACTCAAGCCATCATACTTAAGTAATTTACTAATTGGGTAGCTGCAACTGTGGTCCAGATGCCTTCACTATTTCTTGATTCTTTTCCTTTGTAGAGGAATGAACCATTAACACCTGAGCTTTTCTTCATAGTTTTAGTCTTCCTAGCCCTGTCTGCCAGTGAGGATCGAGATTTAACTGACAGCCAAGCAAGTATGGCTGAGGGAGGAAGCAGAAATATTTGTTTCATGGGTATGGGCTTGGTGTCTGTGATGAGCATAGCAGAACAATGCTTGAGAGAGCTCAAATTTTTAATGACTTCACAGAATTTTAAAGCTGTGTAAAAGGATACATAAATTCAAAGAACTGGGAAGGCTTCCACATGGAAAAAGACTGAGAGACTAGATTTATTCAGACTAGATAAGAGAACAATCAGGGGAGACCTCATCACCATGACTCAGCATTTAAAGGGTGCCTACAAAGCAGATGGAGGTTCCCTTTTTACAAGAAATCACATGGAAAAGATGGGGAGGTGATAGGCACAAGTTACTCCTGGGGAGACTGGGGAGATTCCAGCTGGACACAAGTGGAAATTTTTTCAGTGAGAACAATTTCAGCCACTGGAATCATCTCCACAGAAAAGTGTCAAATTCTACAATGTCGGATACTTTTAAGATTCAGCTGGACAGGATATTGGGCCCTTTAGTGTATGTCATGCTTCATTTAGAAGTGTTGGATCAGATGATCTCTGAGGTCCCTTACAAACTGGTATTGTGTGTTTCTTTGATTCGGCACCTACAGAAAATTACACTTACTTGTTTTAAACACTCTGCTTTTCCAAAGATCAATGTTTACCCTAATCTTGAGACTGGGTATGGTGAAATATTTCTCCCCAAAGTCACTGCTTTTACCAATCTTCTTTAGTTTGTTTGCAAGTGACTTAAGAGAAAAGCTTGCTTTTTGTGTAGATAAAAGCACCTTGTATGAGGAAGAGCCAGTCATGCTGGGAGCCCTATGTTTACATTACAGTACTTGAGAGTGGAAACTTCATCACTGCTGTGAACAAACTGTTGTTTGCCATTGTAAAGTCCAGATACATCTTTACTCCTGGAAGAGAAAACTATCTTATTGATCTCCTTTCAGAGACAAATTGAAGGAAGATCTCAAAGGGTTGGTAAGAAAAAAAAATTATTCAGCCACCAGGCCATTACTGACAATATGCTAGAATGCTGCAATTATTCTGTCTAGCTTTTGATACAGCTGCTTAAAGAGATCTTCCCCCTTCTCCCCAAATAATTCCATTTTTTCTCCCCCAAGCAAAATATTTGTATTAAAAACTGTATTCTACCTTGCCCTGAAATAAACATCTCTTCTATATATACAGCAATAAAAGAAAGTCTTATAGTCAGATTGCTATACCAAAACCTAGAAAGCCTATGTTTGGTCAGTCACAAAAAGACATGGCTGTGAGGAATGAGAGGAAGAGTTTCTATCAGCGCAGATTACTGATCTAACCCAGTCATCTGTGAGGCTCGAGTCTGAAATGCTCTTTTAAACCGTGTCATTAGACAATAAGGAATTAGAATTACTCATTGTGTCTAACCTAACCTCATTACAGCCTCCACTGGGAATAATTATTTCAAAACGATTCTTGCTCTTCAGAACCTAAGGGCACAATTTTTGAGTCCTCCTGAGCTTGGCTCAAATCACTTCTCTAAATTCTGGGAAGCTGCTCTGGCTCCCAGCACAAACTGAACCCACCTAAGAATTAATCTTTTTTGCAGTAAAGAAGCATAGGTGGCTGCTGCATTCATCAATCTGCCCTACCCCAGCCAGCGCTATCACAATGCAGCCCATGGCTGTGCGCCTTACATGCATTTCCATTTACAAAGATTCACTTACCAGGTGGGGGGATCCCACATTTCAAGTCAGGGCAATGTTACTCCTACCAAATTGTTACAAAGCAAGCCTGCCAAACATCAGGTGCTGTCCTAGTTTATGTAACCCTTTCCTGCAGAAATGAAAGGATAATGAAACCTGCGTCTCTACATGCAATATATATATTTTGGAGAAACACCTCGCACATCTGCATCCAACCTCTGGCAGACAAAGCTTTTCTGAAACTATGATTTATAGGCAGCACAATACTTCATTAGCAGAAAATGGGTCACTGCAAATATTTCTTTCAGCATCTCATCTGATTTGTGAAGAGCAGTGTACTTAATAAGAAATGTGATGTCAGCAAAATAAACTGCATAAAGTTGTGGCAATAATGTTAGCACAGCTGCAGGAGATTATGAAATTGGTGTTTAAAGGAGTAACTAGAAAGACTTTCTCAGTAATATTTCAGATTCTCTCCACAAATAAGAAGTACAGTTACAATGAAAATGTGTGCTGTGACTTCTATCAGCCAGGTCCTGCCTTGTGTAATACTACTTTCCTTTTTACTATTGTAAATTAGCCTGTTCAGAGTTGACCTCTGGTTTTTATATTCAGAAGCCCTGTTTGCTGAAAAAAGGAACTAAAATTAATAATAAAATTAAAACAACCTAGTGATGAAGCTAGAAAAAATTCTCAAGAGGGACTGAATCAAAAAAAACTGGTAGAAGCAATCTTTTCTCTCCATTCTTCCAAGTCATTGGATTTCAGTGGAGATAAGTCTACCAAACTCTCCTACTGCTTAAGTGTGGGAATAATTCTTCCACAATTAAATGGCATTAAAGTTTCCAGAATATTACATCTTCAGCTCAGGAATGTTTGTGTTCATTGTTACATTGATGTGCTCATCATTACCATTATGAAATAGGTATGAATGCTGGTTCTGTTACCCAATAAGCTACTCAAGACTTCTGGAGATGATTCATAACTGAAATAATCTCTCCTGGAATTATTATACATAAAATAATTTCTTCTGCACAGATAAACAGATTGGGATGCATTTCCTGATTAGCCAAAATAGCACAGCAAGTCAAGATGAAGTAAAGCAACTGACATAAAAGCAAAATCATGGAATCAGCTAGGTTGGAAAAGAGCTTTAAGAACATGAAGTCCAGCCATTACCCCAGGACTGCCAGGACCACCACTAAACCATATCACTAAGGGCCTCATCTACATGTTTTTTGAACACTTCTAGGAATGGTGATTCCACCACTTTCCTGGGAGGCCTCTTCCTATACCTGGTCACTCTCTCTGTGAAGAAATTTTTCCTAACATCCAAATTAAACCAGGCACAGCTTGAGGCCGTTACCTGTTGTCCTATCACTTGTTATTTGGGAGAAGATACTGACTGCCATCTCACTACAACTTCCTTCTGGATAATTGTAGAGAGAAATGAGGTTCCTCCTGAGCTTTCTCTTCACCAGACTAAACAACCCCATGTCCCTCAGCTGTTCCTCATAAGACTTATTCTACAGACCCTTCACCAGCTTTATTGCCCTTTTCTCGACCCACTCCAGCACCCCAATATCTTTCTTGGGATCACAGAATGGTTAGGGTTGGAAAGAACCTTAAGATCATCTAGTTCCAACTCCCCTGCAATGGGCATGGACACCTCTCACTAAACCATGTCACCCAAGACTCTGCTCAACTTGGCCTTGAACACTGCCGGGGATGGAGCATTAGCAGCTTCCTTGGGCAACCTGTTCCAGCACCTCATCACCCTCACAGTAAAGAACTTCTCCCTGAAATTCCCTGTTTAAGTTCATTAAGACCCATTACCCCTTGTCCTACCACTGCAGTCCCTAACGAAAAGTCCCTTCCCAGCATCCTTGAAGGCCCTCTTCAGATACTGGAAGGCTGCTATGGGGTCTTCATTCAGCCTTCTCTTCTCCAGCCTGAACAGCCCCAACTTTCTTGTAGTGAGGGGCCCAGAACTGAACACAGTATTCAAGGTGTGGCCTCACCAGTGCCTAGTACAGAGGGGCGATCATTACCCTGGCCCTGCTGGCATTTGTAAAAGCGGACCAATGTTTATGTGTATGTTTTTTTCTTTTTTAAAGAAGCCCTTATTATAACACAAGTCATAAATAAATTATATTTTACTGCTATAGAGTTCCAGTAAACATCATTTGGTAGTTATGTTTGTTGTCTCAGATTCGCATCAGGCAGGTCCAAACCACACCACCAATTAACAACAGTATAAATAATTGCAATATAAGTAATATTATCACATGATCAATTTTCAACAATACAAAACTTTTCTGTTTGAACTTTGACCAATGTGCCACAGAAACGCTGGTCTGACATCTGAAAGCTGACCTCTCATTCAAAACACTGGAGACAAAGACTCTTCCTGTTAATGGAGGAAATGGGCAAGGCTTCCTTTCAATACTCAGCCAGGTTCCTACAAAAACAGCTAATTTTTGACACCCATTCAGGAAACCTTTTATTAGTATTAAAATTGTGGATGACTCTTCAGTAATTCTACTTTTTTATTTTGGGGTTTTGCTTGGTTTTGCAAGTTTTAGTCCTGCAGTCAGGAAAGCAAAATTCCAACCTGCTCCAGTAGCACATTAAGCAATTTGTTATCTAAGTTTCTCCACAGGGGGGTAATGCAAAATGAAGTTCCTGGAAGCATACCTCCTTCAACAGTCATGGTCCATTCCTTCCTACTGTGATTCGTATCAAAGGTTCTTCACTTACCCCACAAGATAAAGCTGGTTAAAGCCTCAGTAGCATGATTGTTTGTTTACCCTTCCTTCTGCTGAAAAATGGCCTGTTTGTTGTCATCTGGGCAAGCATCAATTTAAAAGTATTTAATAAGTTAAAGATCAGTAACTGGCATCTTAGAAGCTGGTTTTGTTTCTGCATATATACACTGTATACATGACTCATAGTTTAAACTTTACTGCCTTAACTTAAATGAAACAATAGCTACAGTTTAAAACACACCAAAACACACCAGGCTAACAGAAGTTATTTTTGCTCTGTTGTGAAGCAAAACAAAAAATGTATACATTAATTAGAAGCAATCGTGTGTGAAATGCTTTACACCCACTGCCTCAGCCTCTGCATCTTGTGTGGGTGTGCTCTGACAGCGCTGTGCTGCCACCCGCTGTCCTCAGTCCTCCTAAGCATCAGCAATTAATATCTGGGCAATATTAACCTCTTTTAAATCCAGCAATCCGTGAAGCTTTACCTATACGATGTAAATGTTAAAACTACATGATACAAGCAGCTGATGAGTTTTCAGAGCATAACACAGAACTCGTTTTGTTTCCCAGGCATATTAAGCCTTGCTGAGCACCCTGTGCTACCCGTAATGCTGTGGTTACAGGACCATTTGAGAAGCCCATGGTAAACAGTTTGAGTTTGGGGGAAGAGTCTCACTGAAACAGGCATGTATGTACCTGCAGCTGTGCTCAGCATATCAAGAAATGAACAAAACCTGAAGATGACCCCATATTCATGAGAACCTGACCACTTCTGCTCTGGTGACCTAGTTTAGGTTCTTAAGATCAACATGTCTGTCTTACTAGTCCACATTTACACTGTGATAAGCCTTTAGAAACAAATAAAGTTAATCATTGCCACATGCGTACATTTCCTGTATTTCAGGGTATGTTTATTCAGTATTATTCATATTTGAAACAACTGAAGAAAAATGCTTTCCCTTGCACGTCCCAAAATGTCTCAAAGGACCACTGTTTTACAAAGCTCGTCAGCATAAAGAGGTTTAGGACCTTCCCCATTGCACTGACAGACACTGACTGGCCTTGGGTGCTTCCTATGAAGCCAAGAACTAGGATTATTTTGTCCACAGAATCCTCTCCCAGATAAGACTTCTTAAAGCATTTCAGCTGAACATTTGTCACATTGTGAGAGAGGAAGGAGCACTTAATGTTGCTAGAGAACCAAAAACCAACACAGACCCTCAACCATAAAGGCAGAGGAGGAATATCTTAACAACCAAGCAGAATGGCAAAACGATTTCCACCTTCCTGGCTAGAGTATGCTTGGCTCCAATCCTCAACTCAATGCCAAGTAACTTCCAGTCCCATGTTATGCAAGTTCCATCAAGAAATTAAGAATTATGACAAGAGTGACTAACTGAATAAACTCTGAGCACTAACTAGGTCAAATATACACATTTCCAGCCTAGCTATATTACAGCAAAGAAAAGAACACCATGTCTGGTGACATGGGAGACCTGAACAGAAGGACATAAACAGCCCTAAAGTGACCTCAGTCTCTTAATCTCAGCTTTCCATAAAAACTGCCAATGGTACTGTGGAAGGCTTCTATCTGCCCTGAAAGGAAGTCATAAAGCAGAATGTAAAACTGAAAACAGGGATAAATGCCAATAAGAATTTCTCTTCTGTGAGGGAAGGGAAAAATACCAACTAGTGTGCAAAATGAGCTGGAGTCCAGAGAAAACTGACTATTTCTCAAGAGGTTGTCAAGCGTTAACAATATTCCATTGTACATCAGTAAGCTTGTATGGAAAGGATTTTGCACAGTGCTAGCAATGCACCAACACTTTGTGAATCCTAGCTTTAGGCACACTTGAACTGCCTAGGAGGAGCTTTACAAATTATAGGGCAGGGTCAGGGAGAAAGCAAGATCTTCAGGGAGAGGAAAAGTCATTCCAGGATATGTAACTATTTCTAGATGGCTTTGCAGCATCCTATTCTCCCTTCAGTGTGTTGTTGGTTTTGCTCCTTTTCAGATTGTCTGCCCAATGGCACTATTACTCCTTACAATATTTGGAAGGCATAAGTGCCCTTTTGCACTCATTAAACTCTCAGCAGAAAGCTGCTGTTAGCATAAAATAAGCCAGGGTGTCAAAGTGTCTGGCAAGAAAGCAGAAAGTGTGGAAGGAGTGAAAAGAAAACGCAAGGGCATGTGTCAGGCTCTCCTTCGCAGGGCAAGGGAGAGTTCATAAATTGGCCAGGGGTCACTATGCAATCACTAATGCCAACCTCCTGCTAGTGGCCTCTGTTTGGACAGGAAGGGAAAGGGAAGGACAGAAAAGCAGACATTCCTCTTTATTAGTTACAAAATCGCAAACACTTTCATTTTACATTTAAGAAGGCCACTTTTGCTGGAGCTTGCGGCTTTATCACAAGCTGTAAGGGCCACAGCAAGCAGTAGATAGTTGTGTGCACACCTACATGCACCCAAATGCACAGGGAAAGGCAAGAGCTAAACAAAGACATTCCTAGCTATGCATGGACTGTTGAGGCTGAAGAGACACTGTAGAAACAGTAATAGGTGTGACCACTTTAGAACCTTAAAATTACAGTCCTCAGAAACTCCTGTGAGCTGTGAGTAAGGCATGCATTCCTATGCATCCCCACTAGTACATAAAATGTACTACAGAAGAGAAACAACAAATACATGTACATCAATGACAGCTTTTTCCTAGAGGAAAAAACCCAGCCTTGTTTCAAAATAGGCTCTCTTCACTGAACCTGAAAAAAAAGCAAATGTTGCTTCTACTCCTGTTGCTAAACAGCAGCTTCAAAATAGCTCTTAGAGGACAAGGACTTTCCTAGCCTTCTGACCCAGAACTGCTCCTTCACTTTTTCTCCTTGCAAATATATTGATTTTCCAAATTAAGCCACAAGTACACAACCAGCATGAAGACAGCCTCTTGACTTTATACTACTTCCCCTCAGGCTCTCAACACAAGCATGCCTGAGGCTCCACTGTTCTTAAAAAGGTCCTAGTAGAGACTGAATTGAATGAAATTATACCCCGCTTGCCAGCTATCTGCCAGCACTACTTCAACACCATTTTCCCATTACATTTGCTATCTAATTTTCTTTGGTTCAGCTTTCATCCTTGTCAGCACCAAAATCTCTCATGGAATTCCAGATAGCATCTTCCTTTTCAAAATTTCTATTGCTATACTTTAGCTTATTTTCCCTCATTTGAATTTTTTTATTCAAATCCTTACTCATAAATCTGCAGAAACCTGGTTATGATAGTTGACTACATTGCTCTCCGTCATCCAAAAATCTGTTCTCAACTTCCCATCTTCCATGAATATGCAAAAAAAATCACAAACAAACAAAAAACCCACATAAACAAAACAAAAAAACCCCCACACAAACCCACAAATGAAAAAACAAAAAGTGTACATCCATGAAAAATTATTTGTACTTTCACCTTCTACAATATCTGCAGCAATGGGGCCCTTTTATTTATCATACAATGTGTGAAAGACTACTATCTTCTCTGCTCTAAAGATACTGCCTGAATTTTGTGGCACATCCCTCACTCATGAAGATGACAAAGGCACACAGGTGAGTAATAATTCCTTACAGCAACATACATGTAACCCACAGATGCCAAAATAAAAAGGACATTATTCTTGCGAACCAACCTTGCATGAGCTCTTTAATCACCACAATTTATAAGGCCAATTAAGCCCCCAAGTTGCTTGACTAAAGTAAGGTGAGTGGTTCCCCCCTCCCAATCTGCTCTCTCATACTTTGTCATTATTTGGAGGGAACCTCTCAGTGGCTGTAGCTTCTAAGACCAGACTTAATTTTCTCCTAGCAGTGAAGAGTTAGCTGGCAGGGAAAGAGAAAGCCTGACAGCCTTCTGTTAGTACTAAAGCACTCTCTAATGCACCTGCTATCAAAGGCAATTTTACAGAGAAGCCTAGAGATAATTTTTCAATTCACTGTCTAGTGAATCAATTGCAGCTCAGTAATCAAGACAATGGTTGTAAAATGCAATGTGTGGAGCGTAGAAGTGGAGTGATGGTCTCATGCTGAAAATCTGAATCAGAGCAGAGGAATAGTATATTCCCTTAAGCCTATTGAAACCCCAGAAGGACCTCTGGATTTAAATAGGTAGAAGAAAACAACTGCTGGTACTCTTAAAGATTCTTTTAGTTTCTGATAAAACTAGCAGGGAAATGGGTGTAGGCAGGCTTTAGTAAAAGCAGTGTGCTGGGAAAAAGCATAGACGAGATCATACCCTTCTTATAGAGGAATACAATGAAAAAATTAGGAATGTTGTAAATTGGGCAATACCTCCAATTCACAGACATCACTGCTGCTCTTCACTTAAAAATCTTCAAATGAAACATAGCATCCTAAAGCATATATGTCATTGTCATGTCAGTAAGTCTCATTTGAATAGTTTTGAACAGGTTTCTTGTGGGATTTTTTACTCTACTTTTTAATATACATTTGCTTGAGGAAGAAGGAAAGAAGGAGAAATAGAAACAGGAAAAGAAACAAAGGTTAGGTACCTGATGTGGTGTGATCTTAAAATATAACAAAAAAAAAAAAACAAACCAAAAACTGTACGAATTCCTATCAGGTACAAAGATATTTCAGTTACAAGCAAAGCAAGTCCTTCCTGTTTCCTTTGGTTCCCAAGAAAATAGGCTTTCCTCTAAGCTCGTCAAACTTTAAAGAGATCATTTGCTTGGTCCCCAAGTTTGAATGATCAAAAGGTTTAAATTTTATATAGAATTAGAAGGAAGGTTCTTTACACTGCAGTTCTAGAGATGGAGATTCCTCCTGTATGCCATCAGGTTTTTATTCATTAATCATTTACGGTTTTAAGTTTACATTCAAAAGTTTTACAACCAAAAAGGTTGAGGATGTCAAAGCAAATTTCTGTCTCCTTTATTCTGAATTAGAGAGGTAGGAAAAGAAATTACATGTCTTTCTAAAGAGGAGAGATGAAAAAACATAAGAAAGGGATAACCGATTTCCATACTAAACTCAGCATACAGATAACTGAAAATGGTTCCCCTAGTCGGTATATCACTACAGAAAAAAATTAAAAAGAAAATACATATTTTTTTCATTGGAGTGCTCTCCAGGCTTGGGCAAAGCAGCTCCTCAGAGAAAAGGTAACAGAATTCCAACAGGCTACACCATGTCATTATGTTCAAAAGGTTTTACCTAAAGGAATCTTCAATGTTGGGCAGTTATAAAAATACAAGAAAAGAAACAGCAGCAGAAACAGGCATGTTTGTTGTCTCCTAGAAGTTGGCCTCAACGTGTCTTTTATGAACCCTATGAGAGATGGTCTCTGCCTCAAACAAGCTATAGCCTACTTAGGGAAGATAGAAAGGAAGCAGTACTAAAGAAATCCCAATGGAAAAAAGACTTTAATCTGTTTAATTTGTCCATAGAAGTGCAGGAAAGCTACAGCCAAGTGAACAATTATATGACCAGTGCTTTACCCACAAGCCTATCCTTCCTTTTAGCCCTTAAAGAAGATTAAATATCTAAAGCAGGCTTAAATATCTTTATTACATGCTGCTGAAATTAAGCTGAAGAGCTATTTGCAATTTCTTGTGGAATAGTGTAGAAATTGGAAAACCAGGCTAAATGCAGCTAATACTACAGTTATACATCACTTGGTTTGCCCATGGACATTTGCAAAAAAAAAAAAAAAGATACTTCACTTCTTTGGACAGATGCACCAGTTTTAGAGGCAATAATTTAAATTCTTTGTCAGAAAAAGTGTACTTGCACTTTAGCCTGGTAATTTCTCTGGGCAAACAGCTTTTGTATAGCGACCGCTGGCTACTTTGTTATCAAAGGCATAACGGAATTGACAGGGCAGGCTGTTAAAGTCCACTTCAGGAACATGCAGGATCAAGAAAGATAGTTTGGAGACTCTTCTGGTTTTATTAGTACATCGATTTGTAGAATAGGTTTTAAACTCAGATCTCCATTTTAAAAGACAAATTAAGAATACTTGTTCTAAAACCACCTATTGGATTGCTGCAGCTGTCTTAGTACTGCAATATTTGTTTCAGGTACACAAACCTGAAATATTTTGTTGGCTTTGTTAACCATTTGTAAACAAACATGTGGGCCAGGCATTCACACGTGTGTAAGTCCCCTGCCTAAATACATGTCTGTGGGAGTTATTTATAGCAAATATTTCTTTCAAATTAAAAAAAAAAAAAAAAGCATTTCTAGGCCCACATGCATCTCTCAACACCTCCGTTTTCTCACAGTCATCATCCTCTCCATGAGAAGTGATGGAAGTCTCTCCCTCTCAGGGACTTGTGTGGAAAATAGGCATGGCAGACTCATGCTGGGAATAATAAGTAGCACCTGAAACACCCACAACAAGAAAAAAAAAAAAACCGAAAGACTGTGTGGTAGAACAAATGAGGGCAGTGCGTGAGTCACCAAGAGTCAGTTTTGGTTTTCTAATATTCCACTATTTTTTCTCCAGTCCAGCCTAACTTATGCTTACTCCCATATAATACTACAAACCTGAGGTTAGAGCTTATTTCCACGGCAGGGAAGCAAACCTTAGTCTCCCTGTTTCTCCCATATAATTCTCTCATTTTCTTCCTTGATAAGGACTGAGCCATAGATTTCTGACATGGCAAATAAAACCTCATATAAAAGAAAAAAAAAGGACGGGGGGGGGGGAAGGGAGAGTGTGACTTTATTTATACAAATCCAGTAATTTGTGTATTCTGACAAATGAATATTTGCCAAAAGACAGCAGTCACCTGGTGTGAGAGTTCACAGTACCTAGGAAATTCCTCCGGCAGGTTTCCTGTACTACTGGGTAAAGATCTGACCAGTGCCAGATTTGCTGCAATGAATCCTAGTTTGTTTTTGCCATGCTCTGAGGGAGACAATCCAGCCTTCTTTCCAAGAAAGTGTGCAACTGTGAGTTACATGAGGAATTTGGTACCCATTTATCTTTGGCATTTTCTGATGCCTTGCTTCTCTGACTCCACCGGTGCCCAACAATCCCTTTCTTAAGCACTTAACCTGGAAACCTTAACACATTACTTGGAAAGCCTAGGAACCTAGCTCCAGGTTGAATATTCACGGGTTTTAGTCAAAAGGTCACTAATATAGTAGCAGCTTGTGAACACGTTGGATTATTTGAGACAAATCCCATCAGTCTTATTAGCATACCAAAAACAATCGGACAGTTTACAAACAGTTTGTTTTCATTCCAGGAGACAAATTAAAACCAAGCTACTTTAGAAATTAAGCTGAAACACAACATATAGAAGATGCTGTTAAAAATGAATCTACGTGAAGTCCAGATGACTGACTAGCAGAGTACCAATGTGGCATTTCTAGACCTTTCTGTTGCCTACATTTTACCTGGAGGAGTTATTAACATTTTATTAGACCATGTGTTTTACTGTGTCAAGCTCTAACAGAAAAATCCAAATAAAATCTTTCCTCTTTAGAAGGTCACGAAGAATCACTGCTTCTTCACTCTGTATTTTAAATGGTACTGCAAGCTCTTCTGAACTTAAAGCAGCAATTCAGGTTATTTCCCATTATGCCTGATCAAGGCAAAAACCTCTATAAAAAGAATTTTCAGGCATTTGAACAACTTTCATGCAGTAAGTTAATGGTCTTCACACTGAAAACCAAATGCTTTTCTTTGCCAAGATCCCTTTCAGGCAGTAACTTGGACTTTAGGAGTACTCTCTGGTTTCCACAGAAGAATTTGCACAGATCAGTGAAGACTATCCACTTCACTGACAGAACAGCAGGAGCAAGTTTAACTCCCTTTTAAAGAGAAAGCAATAATATCAAACAATGTCTTAGAAAAAAGAGAGACCTCTTTGACTAGGACATATAAGTAGAAAGACTGGCTAATAAGGAAGACACAAATTCTAAAGAACTCTTCCTTTTTTTTTTTTTTTTTTTTCTGTAAGAGAAGTAGGAATTGAAGATTAAAGTCATTCAGTGCTGCCATCCTCACCCTCAGAACAATGCTACAAAGGAGGCAAAAGCACAGCACAAAGCACAACAATTAATTAGTTGGACAAGTTCCTAGACAGCAGCACCCACACCACCTTCTCCAGTTTGTTTCAAAGTTACAGTGATTACTTGGAAGGTAAAGGAGAAGATAGGATAGATGAAAAACCACAGCAAAACACCACCACAGCTTTGAACATTAAATGCTCAAGGAGGATACACAGAAGGAATAAAGCAAAGCAGTGAAACCCTCTCACTTGGTACCCATATTTTTCTGAGTATAAGCACTATTTACCTTGGCATATTTGATGTCTGGAAAGCAGTAGCTGTCAACCACCATTTCTCAATAGACAAGACTGAAAACTTCTGGCAGCATCACACCAGAAGTGTGATACGCCATAAAAAATGGCATTCCGAGTGTGCTTGCTTATACAAAAAATTCATGTGTCTGTCTGTAGACCTCCTGTATCCAGCTTTCTGTCCTAAATCACATCAGAGAATACCAAACTTTAAAACTCATAGACATAATCGTGGCCTAAAGATCCATTAATTTAAGCTTCATGCTTCAGCTTGCCACCTCTCAAGGCAATTTATCAGTTAGATGCACAAAAAGGAATAAATTATAAAGCCTTGTTTCTCACTTTCCACACAAGTGCCCTAATCACCAGCATTGGCAATTGGGTGTAAGTACACAGACATTATTCCCAGTTGAGCCATTCAATGCCTAATAAAGGGAAATCAAAATTAACTGAGCCAGAAGAACATAAAAGACTGCAACTCTACACTGACTACAGTTACAGTATGTTGGGGGGGGGGGGGGATATCACTCTCCACCTTTACTAATTGCTTAACTTCCAATACAGAAAAGTCCTCAAAGCAAGGACCAGGGCCTAGAGCATCTTCTTGTTAAGTGAGTGACCTCATCACTATACCCATTAGGAAACAGCTGAAAGACTATTATTGCAATTAGCTTCAGCTTGTCTACTGTTTTCTAGAAGCATGCTCTGACTAGAGGTGTTGGTTACTTCTACACAGAAAGCCAAATAGTGCCAGAGCCTATTCTCTGACATTACAAATCCTGTTCACTCACTAATCTCCTGTGCAGATACATTTCTGAACATGTTTCTGAGCCGCTGGAAGACCCAATTTTAGAAAGATGGTGATTACAACTTAGGTATTTCTTAGGTATGCAATAGCAACAATCCAATAAACAGTGTAAAGGGTTCTTATTAATTAATTTTTGGTATTCATGGCTCTTTTTGGAGCAAATGAGAGAAACACACCTGGTTGGCTGCTATCACCAACATAATTACTTAGCTTCTCCAGGCAGCTCTTGAAGCTTTTCTTCTTAGTTAGCTGTTCAAAGCCTACTAATATAAGCAAAAGTTTAAAGGAAAACATTATATAAAAATGTGCTGCTTGGGAAATGAGTGAAGAAAGCAGGGCAGGCTCTGCAAATAGCACCCCTTCTCCCCCTTAACTAAATACTAAAAACCCTCACTACATGAAAGCCTGTCAGAGCACAGTGTAGGAGCACTGTCTCAGGTGGAGCTCTGTCAACCCACATATTATTTGCTATTTTGCATCACTTCTCATGACTGGGCTTCAACATCAAATGACAAATGTTGCGTAACAGGTCTCAGAGAGAAAATTTATTTGGTAGAATTCACCCTCAAACCAAGAGTCTAGCATGCACACTTTCAACAATTTCCCCTCTATGTACTCTTCCACACTCCTCTAGTTGCAAGGAAAAAGCTGACCAAGGAACACAGGAAGAAACTGCTACTTCAGTATCCCATGGAGAGCGCCAACCTTGAAGCAGTATATGTATGTGCTCAGGGTCATCACCAATTCTTACCAACACCTGTGAGGGCCCATTTAGTGTTCCTACAGTGGTGCTGTTTAGCTTTTATTCTGAGACAAAAAAGATGAGGAAAATAACTACAGAAAGTCCAGTTTATCTCTAAATCTTCTACCTCAGAGAGCCATTTTAAATTGCTTCAGGTTCTTCATATTTCAGAATGAAGGTTTGATTTTTATAAAGATATAGATAATTTTTAAAAAAGAATGTCAAGTGACAGACAAAGTGGTTGGAAGATTCTTCAGCCTTAACCAAAAAGATAGGAGTTTTTATGACCTGTTTTGGCACTCCTGAAGTATATCCTCTCTGCAAGGTGCCAACTTGTTGCAGCCACCTCCCTATTGATCCATCTGCTGCATCTCTGGAAAGGTCAAGTAGGATGAGGGCCCTTTCCAGTGCTCTTTCAAAGCACTTCATCCTCTCCCAGAAAGGGCGAAAGCTCTCAGGTGACAGGCTAATTAATTCAGTCTTTTCAGCTGTGCAGAACTGTGACATTTATAATTTATTCTGAAAGGAAAATAAATATAATTTAATCCTGTTGGAGACATCACCACATCCCTTACAAAAATCTTGTATTACACTGTTTTATTCAGACACTTCAAATGTGTCAGATTAACACTTTGTACACGTTTGCATTCTGTGCTTGCCTCTTTCAAAGATGGCTGTAGTGCTACCACATACAAATAGCATATGTATTTATATATATATATATATAAACAGTATTTCACAGCAACAGCTACAAACTCTTAAGAGAAGCTTTTGTAAACTATTATTTTAGGACTATTATTGTAGTATTTTCCATAAAACAAGGTTTTCGATTTCTAGCCAAGACAGTGCTGCTTCAAAAACAGTACAGGTACATATCTCAGTCAGCCATACTACAGGTTTAGTTCATTTTACAAATTCTTTGTGTGTTCAGCTAGAGAACTGAGATTTTTCCATCAGGAAATGTGAAGGTCATCCTGGCAAACAAGCGATGCATATAAGAACATGAGCATTGCAGATAAGTTTAGGGAAAATTTCAATATAGTAAATATTTAGAATAATTTCTGACAGAATGCACAGAGCTTAGATTAAATTTAAACAAGCCAAATGCAGACAATGTTTTGTCATGTCAAAAAGCGCTTTTGCTTTCCTTAGACGCAGAAATTGCACAACATGACTTGCTATCTCCTTAGCAGGATGAGACCCATGTAATGGCTTTAAATAGATAAGGCTGAATCAACTATTAAACCAGGTTTAGTTCATATGCAGTTTCTCCTTCAGAGAAAGATTCCTGCATACAGTCTGCCCTCTGTTAAAACTGGCAACCAGGGCAATTTTTCAATTGAAGGTATCTTTTCCTTAGGGTAAGGTAGAACATAATCATTTACCATGCAATTCCACAACAGCTGTATGGACACTGGTGCAAATAGATCTTGAGTCTAAGCCTCCTTCATAATAAATACCTCTTGCACTTTTTCAGAGGCTCAAAATGTCCTAGATCTTTTGGAGAAGTAACAACCCTTTAATATTAATGGCCTTGCGAAACAGTGATTTACTGTAGCTTTTCATCAAACTGTTCTGCTTATACTTCTAGGAACACAATGTCCTTTCCAGTCTTACATTCCAAAGTCATCAACTGTTGTCCTTTCCTGTACCCACAGGCGTATCAAATAATTTATCTTAACAGCAGATCAAGCACCAGCCAAGGCCTAGATAATTTTTAAACCTTATTACTCCTGCTGGAAAGCTATTCCAGAATTTGAATGCCATGGTGGTTTGTAACTTTCTTCAGTGTTTACTGACCTCATAGCCAGCTGTTCTGGGCCTAACATCATATCCTGTATCTTACACAGGCTTTCTTCTGTCATGATGTTTGCCACCTTCATGTACTTTAAATCATTACAAGTTTTGGTTTTCAGTCTAATCTTCCTGAACTAAATAAGCGATGGCCTTTCAAGAAAATAAGCTCTCCGTTTCCCCAGTTCCTGATGAGCTTGTTCAGGTTTGAACTCATCTTCCCTGATAATGGCTACCAGAAGTATCTGTCAGACATCTTAGAGCTTTATCTGCCTTTCCAATGGCTGCATTAGCGCTGGTGGCTTAGTTGGGTGACAACGAGGTAATACAACCTCATTTGATCAGTTTATTCCCTTCCAAATGCTTATTATCCCCAGGTTTTTACATAGCAAAGCACAAAATTGTTTCACTGCTGTAACTCCAGTCTTATTTGTTTCTGGTCTATACACTAAATTTCCTACACATAAACAGTATTTCCCAAATTGTCTCCACATTCTTCAGCTGGAATAAGTGAAAATATATTGAGTCCCAAAAATCCATGCTTGCAAAACACCAGCAATAGCATCCTTTCATCCATAAATTTTGCCTTGGAAACAAATCTTTCAAAGAACTGTAGAATAATTTAATTTGAAAGGGATCTCTGGACATTATCTGATCCTACATCACCCAAAGCACAGTGAGCTTGGACATTAGATCAGATGGCTCAGACTCATCCCCAGCAGAGCTCAGAATCTCTTCAAGGGTGGGATTTTCACATTTTATCCAGACAACTTGATAGGAAGTTTGACCCTGCTCATTGTGAAAAAAAACTCACTTCATAACATCTAATTAGAATTTCCCTTGTTGCAACATGTGTCCTTTGCCCCTCATCCTACCACTGTGCACCTCTGTGAACTGTCTGGCTTCCACTAGTTCTATATTTTCCTGCTGATTTGTGTCTCCTCATGTAATGATTTTCTCTCTGGCAGTGTAACAAGTGCTTTACTGGACTGTAGAGGGCTAATAAAAAAAAATCCATGTCAGCCTGATACACTCTCCTGTTAGAAAACACATACATCACATTTCATCTTATTTTTCATTTGCATGGGAGTCCCCACATACTCTTACTTCAAAGCTGGTTATAAAAGCTTCTGTATCTTGACAATTGAACAGGTTGGTGGTAATCTGGATCACATTTCTTTGTTTACTAATATATGTACTCTTTTACTATTATTTTAGGATAGCATCTAAGCTTTTAAAATCACATAAACTTCCATGTCCAAACATTTTATAGAAAATTTAGATTCTAGCATCATTTAACTGTATCCTAACTACCGTATGTTCTGGGCTCAGCTGTAACAGTAGTTTTTCTCCTTCCTAGTACCTGATGCAGTGCTGTTTTTTCGACTTTAGTCTGAGAACAGTGCTGATAACACACCAATGTTTTAGTTGTTGCTAAGTAACGCTTACCCAATCAAGGACTTCTCAGTCTCTCATGCTCTGAGAGTGAGGGGAGGCACAAGAAGCTGGGAGGAAGCAGAGACAGGACACCTGACCCAAACTGGCCAAAGGGGTATTCCATACCACAGCATGTCATGGCAGTATATAAACTAGGGGGAATCACCTGGAAGGCCCAGATTGCTGCTCTGGTCAGGCTGGGTAGCAGTCAGCGGGTGGTGATCAATTGTACTGTGCATCATTGTCTTTATTGGGTTTTTTTCTCCCTTCTCTTTTTAGTTTCACATTCTCTCCCTTTGTTGTTTCCCTTATTATTAGTAGTAATAGTAGTAATAGTTTTGTATTATTCTTTAGTTATTGGACTGTTCTTATCTCAGCCTGTGGGTTTTATATTCTTTCGATTCTCTTCCCCATCCCACTGGGAGCAGGGAGGGAAGAAGAAGGGGGGAGTGAATGAATGGTTGTGTAGTGCTGAGTTACCAGCTGAACTTAAACCATGATGCTGTACTTAATTGTACCACTTTACTAAAAACAAAGGAAATGTTCCCTTTGTTCTGGTGCTATACAAATACCACCTCTAATTGCTAGCCTGTTTCTGCTGCACGGTACCAGTATATCATCCCTGATTCTCTGCTACTTCAGCGCAAGTCAGTTACAGCAACTTTCGGCCAACTGTCAGTCCACTTAATAAACCTCATTAGTTATGTACAGCTTAGGTTTAACCCCTTTTACCTAGTTCAGCTCTGCCTCTTCTTTTTACCCAGCAGATCCTATAACTATTGTCAAAGACAAAATACGTCCTGATAGCCTCAGGTGTACAGCCTCCATCTTCACATAAACGCATAGCTCCCAAATAGTGTGCAAATTACCACAAACCGAGCAAAAACTCACATAGATATATGTGTACCTTCTAGAAAACATAATTACCTCTTCATCAAGAACAAGTTTCATCTGAACATCTTTATTTACTGTCTTCTATTCCTCACTCATCTCAGTAACTGCCAGCTGTTCAGCTTTCTAAATCTTCCCCCTCAAGCTGGCTCTGCCCCATTTGCCCATAGCAGCTAGCTCTGAGTTATCATCCAAAGTAGGGAGACTCATCATGTCAGATGCAGGGTTATTGCTGGGAGGCAGCTGGGGTACAGCTGAGTCCTCAGCAAATGAGACGGCAGGTAGCTCCTTGTGAGACAGGGCTGGAAGCGGCTATAGCATGATAAACAGTGTCACCATGGATGGTGGGATACTGCAGGGGGCTAAGGGGGAGACATGAACTACAGGCAGACTTCACAGAGAATGGGGAATTGGAGAGGACATTTGAGGACATTTGGGGGAGTATGATCTTGCAAAGCCGATATCATGTAGGCTATTATTGTTATCAATATGCCCATAAAAGGCCAAGACCACCTAGGTAATGGTATCAGAAATACCAAATTTGGGTACAGATATAGCAAAACAAGAATTATGTGGGAAAAGTAACTAGGGGCAAGCTGCTTTTTCAGGAGGACACTGGGGTAAACAAGGGAGGATGGAAGGGAAGCAAAACAGGGGACTCGGGACAGGGAAAAGGATAATGTGGCATGCTGATCACATGTCTGCTGCTGTCAGGGGGCACCTGTCAGGCAGCCCTGCACTTCATAACCACAGCTGGAGCAGGACAATAAACAAAACACCCTGTGCTAATCATACAGTAAGGCTCAAGTCTGCTTCCACAGTCAGGAATGCCAAAGCAGGTGCTGGGTGGATGCTTCCCCTTCCTGTCCGGGTAGCAACAGATAGACCAAGCTTCCTGGTATTGCCACATCAGTGATAAATCCAGGCCTGAGGGCACCAACAGTACCTCTTCCTTCATAACATTATTGTAGTTCTTGCTGGCATATCTCTGCAGAACACCCACCACTGTTCCTAGGATTCACATCTAGATTGATGTTTCCAAAAGATGTTTGGTGAGCAGACACTGCAAAGTTTTACGTTGCATGCAGCGCCTGTACAGTACGTACATTGTGTCAGACTGGCTGAGCACACGCTGCAGAGCTGCATGCAGGAAATGTTTCCAGTTATACCATCACACAGTCAGAGTTGCTGTTTCAGAGAGCTACCAAGTCTCAAAGAGGCCTGGGCTACACATGGAGTCTTCAGACTTCTTGTGGACACAGTTTCTAGAAATGTTAAAAAAACAAATACGTGGTGGCCTTCTATCAGCTCCCTGCTTCCTGGCACCTGAAAACCTGGGATTATTCAAACAAAACTGATACACTTTGGTCCTCCAACTTTTTGAACTCACCTTGCTTCCTAGCTCCACAACAAAATGTACTGTTAGTACTCCCAAGGGCATTAAATTAAGTGCATTGACCCTCAGTACACAAGTTCTCACCATTATTTATGTTATATCTGCTTTCATTCTTCAACAGCCTCCAGTACACTTCCCAGCTCTCACTTCTATCTGTTTACTCAGACTTACATATCTCCTCCCAGGACAACAGGAACAGCTTTAAGAACTCCCACTACTTTTCTCCCCAAATTTTACAAGTCAGATGACACTTCAGGACTTTTTATTTTCCTTCTCTCTTCTCTTCTTTTCCTTGGACAGGTGGAGGAGAGGGAGAAAACTCACCTTTTTCTCAAATGAGTTGATAATCTTTTATTCCCTGTTTCTCTCTCTTCTCAGGTACATTGTCAACTGCACTTGATCATAAAGAAAGTAAATGAGAGTTTTGCTTGCTTCCTATGTAGTCTTTATTGACAGCTTTCCAGAAGATAGATAGGCAATTGGGGTCAAGAAGAAGCAAAGCAGGAAATTTTCTAAAGATTGCATATCGTAAGTTACAAATACCACCAGACAAATTCTGATAAGCTTTAGTTTAAAGCTGCTGTGAAACCTTCTGCCTGTATGCGCAGGCGTACAATATACCCTAATGCTACCTTAGCTTATGACTTTTTAATCAATGTTACTGTGTTGGACAGGAAGATTGTTTTCATATATGAAAGAACAGTCACTGAGCTCTCCCGAAGGGAGGAAATTTTTCCCAATCAAAAATCAGAGAACATGGCCAAAACCTGAACCTTGTGTCTAAGTGAAGCTGAAATTCTAAAACACATGTGCTGGGCTTAGGGCAGATGCAATACCTTGAACCAAGTTACAAATTAATTTTTATGATCTCTCAGAAAATTTGTAACTCACATTTTGTAGTAGAGAGCTAACCAAAACAACATTAGCTTTAGTCACCAAAAAGTGCAATACAGGATGTAAAGTATTTCCTTGTACTTTTCTTTCATTATCAATGTTGTTGCAGGGCACTCTGAAGTATCCCAGTAATTTAAGAAACAAGCAAACTAACATTTATTCCAGTATTTGTTTTGGTTATGCTTTTATATGGGATTTTATGCTCTTTACTAATGGAATCTGGAAAAAAAGGTTTGCACTTCCTTTTTTTCAAGATACAATCAGAATGCATTACAGATTTACTAGCATAGTCTTACAGAAGATAATTTTTATATCTACAGGTTTCATGAATTCTGAATGTGCTTATCATTAGCCAAATCACACAGTGCATAGTAAGAACTTTCAAATACAGATATTTTTAGTTTGTAAATGTGCTAGAGGAGTTTGGAACAATACCTGTGAAATGTGATGCAGTTTCTTTACTAGATAGAGCACAGGAAGAATTTTTAGGTACTATAGAAACTAATAATTGGCTTTCTTATCCAGACAGTCAAAAAACATTTCTTACCGTAACACTTCAGTAAAATTGCTTGAGTAGATTCATTTGAAAACAAATTAGAAAACTACCCAGCCATACTTAGAAAATGTTCATGCCATAATAATTTAATCATATCTACTGATTTCCCTTGTGACAATCTCATTCTTTTATATAAATACTTATTTCTGTGTTCATTTGCAGGAAGTGTGAAGAGCTACACAAATATCTCTCCTACTATTTTATATGGATTTCTACAAAATTGTAAAGTATATAGAATATTAACTGTATATTGATATAGATAGATAAGATAGATAAGATAGATAGATAGATAGATAGATAGATAGATAGATAGATAGATACCAAACGTCCTTTGATACATCTAGATTTTTCTGGATATTTTGGTGCCTAGACTGATTGCTGTACCATGGAGGTAAATTTATATTATTAAATTTACTTTTCTTACTCTGTTCTATACCAGCCTGATAGATACAGGCTTTAATGCCTTTCTGCTCTGTGCTAGGATCCACTATATACCTTAATGAGAAAATCCACTTCAGTAGTAAAGGGAGAGCTATCTTACATCACCAGCTGTCCTCCTACATCCTCATAGAGATGAAAGAAACAGATAGTCCAGTTCAGAAAATCCAGGTGTTCAACTCTCGTTTTCAAATCACTCAAGTTCTGTTGTCAGGCTGGAAAGTTTCTGAAAAGTTCCTGCTCAAAGTTTAAACAGTGCAATTGTGTCGTGAGATTTTAAAGACTGGAAACTGAACAAATTGTCCAGAGAGCTGAAGATGACTGTGAGGATTTACTGTCTATCTGGATTGTTAATGAACTTGACAGCTAGAAGTAGTTTATTAATTTTATGTAAACAATTCTCCTCACTTCTGCAGCACCAGGAACTTGATAGACAGGACAGAATGATAGTCATTATTGCATGGCTTGTCTGAGATTTGAAGGTCTTTGAAGATGTTGGGAAGGAAAAATCATTTTTATCTGGGATTAATATTAAATTTCAACTGCAGATGGCAGCAAACCCCCAAATATATCTTCAGTCTCAACCAGGTAATCTTTGATTCATATACAATACAGAGAAAAACATGTTTTAGCATATTTGCAATATACAAAGCTGTATTTAAAATGACAACACATTTGCTAAATTAGTGGGTGAAATAGCTCATGGAAAAATGCAGAATTTTGTAGAAGCATCCAAATGCCAGTAGATGATGAGATGTGACAGCTCCCCCAGTGAAGGTGCCAATCACTTGCATAGGGTCCCAGGAAAAATGACTGAACATTGGCTGTAGATTCTCCCTGTCTTCTCTTAGGCCCTCTAGCAGTCCCTGCAGCTCTGCAGTTAGCAGCAAGAGGAAAGAAGTCTGGTAAAACAGGACACTTACATGTCTTTGCCTTCAAAATAATCAGGGGACATTTACTGAGGACACTGTTATTGAGATAGATAACAGCCAAAATGGAATCAACAAAATTTCCAGACAGGATACTGACCACAACACTTACACGCTGGGAGTAGACTAAGATGAGGTAATCCACATTTGCCTTCACAGAGGAAATAAATGGTGTAGCAGAGTGCATGCACCCGAGCAAGAGATGGGCTTGTAATGAAATGCTGAGTTGGGGGTCTGCTACAAGTAGCACTGGTCGGAGAGGGTACCCAGAAGCTCTGTGGGTACATTAGTGAAGAGGTGGTCTTGAACAACAAGGAAAAGATTTACTCAGGGTACAACCGAAAGGGTGCTTTTCCAGACTGTATTTCCAGGAAGCTTGAAATCGTTTAAAGGCCTTGGGCTAGGAAGACAAGCTTGTCTCATTGGTCAAACATCTGGCTCTTTGTTGCTATACTTTCCTGAGACAGCTTACAGCAGTAGAGATTCTACATGCAATATGTCAGTGAAAGAAGGAGCAGTGAGACAGTGTAGCTCTTCTCACTGTGACAAACAGTGATCAGATCATATTTTAACCACATAAGGGGAATTTTGGGCTCATTTTTATTCTTTCTCCCAAGGGGAGCCCTGGGTCCCTGTATCACTGAAAGGCAGGCCAACAACTTCACTCATCCATGCTGCTAACTTTTTTTTATATTCAGGCAGGCATATGCGGAATAAAGAGGTGTAGCCATTATCTTCTAAACCATTGGGTACTAGTTATATGTCATTATTAGCAATGTTTATTGTTGTAGATTATTTGATAACATGTTTCTTTATTGCCCTTTCCATTCCTTTTCACCTCAGCTCCTACCTTTGCCCCTTATATATACACTTATTCCTTTCCCTACTGCAGTGGGTATTTTATTTAAACTTCCTTTAGGTTTTTTTTTCCGGCTGAGAGATCACAGAAGCTGTATTTTAACTCAGTTTACCCATGGTGCAAAGCTTTATCAAACGGCAAGTTGTGCATTGAAAATCCAGTTTGATTCCAGAAAACATATAACTGAGGGCTTTAAATCCATCAGCTGAAAAAAACAAGCCTATGGGCTGATTCTTGGCACTTACACAGTTTCTTTGTTGGCCACTCAACACCAAGCACATCCTGTTACGTAAAAGAAGAAAAGAGACAGAAAAAAAAAGAAAAACAACATTGAAGTCAATCTGAAAATTGCTACTGAAGATCGTGGAGTGAGGATTTCATACTAAATCTGCAATGCAGTGAACCTCTGATGACTTGTGTAACAGTTTACTTTTTCTTCCACAAATGAAAGGAAAGCATGCTGCTAAAAACTCAGCAGGAATTTGGAGTTGCTTCTTCCCAAATAAGCTTCCTTTTTTTAAGCCACCACTTCTTGGCATCTTGCCTCAGTGTGACTACTGAGGATTGAGCCCAGCAGGAACTCAGACATAAGAGTTCTGTCAGACCGTGCCTCACGCAGGGCTCTTCCCGCAGCAAACACATTTTAGCACTGCTTCTGTGTAGGAAAGTGAAAAACAGAGTAGCGCGTCTTTTGGAAAATGTTACTGGTGTCCTAGGAGTGATGGGAAGAATAATTCGAAAAGGTTTCCTTTGAAAATGTCTGGGCCCTGATGGCCCTGACCAGCTTCCTGTGGGGCCTCTCCTGCCCATGGGCCCAGGAGCCCCATTTCAGCTCAGGGTGGGGCTGTGCTGAACAGGTTGTGCTGAATCTCCCACCTCTGTCTCTGGCCCTGCCTTCTGGATGCACATGGACCTATGCTTTGGGCAGCCTAATTCTTGAATGGCCCCTGTGGTCATAGGCTGCAGCTTGCTTCCAGTCCTGATGTGTTGTAACCTTGTCTCTAGTCCTGCCTCCAGCCCCTTCTACTTTAGCTCCTGACAGGAGCCCTGAATGGCTCCTGGCCCTAGTTCCTAATTTCCATATCAGAGGCTGTTGATGAACCCTGTTACAGCATCAGCCCTGCCCAGAGTTGTCAGACACACACAGCAGTGAAGGCATGGCCTGAGCTGGGATCACCCTCAGGACACAGCTCACCCTCCCACTGGGAACAAACAGCTCTCATTGAGCTCTGACAAGTGAAAAAAGCAGGAAAACTATTTATATTTGGTCCTGAAGAGAAAGCCATGTTGATTCCTTATGATCTCTCTGAGGGAAGCTAAGGAGTAAGGTTACTTGAAGTAGAAGACAGTTGTAGGAAGGACTTGCAGTGAGTGGATAATGAGAAACAAGATGCTGTGAAGTCTCATTAGCATCTTTGCAGGTAATCTGTCATCACTTCTTGATATGGCACAACCCAATCCACACCTTGAAAAACATCTTCTCAAGCTCATCTGAGGAAAACTTATTTTATTTCCATCTGCATGTACAGAGTTCAACAATTTGGTTGAACTACAGAGAAGTGACAACTGTACTCACTGGATGGTACTGTGAGATTGAGCTTCTTAAGTATCATTAATGTTGTTGTCTCTACACTGAACTTGCACTGTTTTGTTTTTCAGCCTTTATCACTCCACAAGTTACAGACTTGAGTTTAGTCAGTAAATACCAAGGCTCCTGGAAGGAAGGAGAAGCACATATTATAATTTTCATCAAACATTCACACTGAACGCTGGCAATCTACAGGTGTGTAACTTTCTCTCAGGCTATCATGCCAACACATTTTTTTATATCTTTCTTTCTCTTCCCCAGTAAGTGTTTTAGCAGCAATGACCTTTTCCACGTCTCTAAATACTGTCTTAAAACTGCTAGGAGCCGGAACATGAAATAATATGGCTTTTTTGGGTACAGGACTCTTCCAGAGGGTATTCATCAGGCTGATGTGCTTTGCAGATGCAACACAAATGCACATCACAACATTCCCAGGGAAACTAAACGGAACCCGAATAAAAGCTGTATTAAAACTGAGCAAATCTGATGCAAGGTTTTTTGCTGCCCTAGGCAGATAAAAATTGCTGTCCTCTTTCCTTATCAGTACACGCTCTTTCAAAATTTTCCACCCTGCTCTATGCAGCTGTTACCTCTTTGGGCTCTGACAGATGTCCTCTGGCAAACCTTGTATAGAGATCTAAATCCTCAGATATCTGCACTGTCCCTGTGCCAGTAGCAGCAGTGGGAGAAGGGAATGTGTGTTTATGTTTCTACTGTCCTGAGCAATAGCCTAAGGTATCAGTGTGAACCAGAGCAGTAGGCAGCCTAATAAACTGGAATTAATAACAAAGGAAAAGATTATGCCTCAAAAATTATAACATACCTGAAACACTGTTAAAAGCTTGCTCTTACTGGGTCAGCCCTTGTCCATTCAGTCTCCGACCCTCAGTGATCTCATTTACAGCACATATCCCAGAAATGACAGTTGAGCAATGCCAACCTTAGAACTGATGGAAGGAAAAGTGTCATGAAACACATAAGACACACACAGGACACACACAGATGTCAGACCTATGTACAGATTCTGATTATATGAAACAGGTTCCCACTTGCATATCTGCAGACTCAAAATGCAATGGTTGTTTTTTTTTTTTGAGCTACCACAGACTTCTCAGTAAAGTTCCTTGAAAACAAAACAGCTGATTTCTTCTGAAGTCTTCAGGGTCTTCATCAGAGACTCGTTACAACACAGACTAATGGGTTTAAGCACTGGTATTACTGGCTGTGAAGAGCAGCAGAAGGGAAGTCCTTCCACAAGCAACATGTCTTGAAAAAAAATCAATTCTGATTCTCCCACATTTGTAATATCAGTATTATTCATACTCAAAATACAGTCTGTGAGTCTGTGAGCTAAAAGGCAATTGCAGGTTGTATTTTCCAGTATTTTCTATAAAAATGTCAGTGGTTTTGTTTTTTTATTATTATTCTTACCACATCTTGCATTTATTTTTCAGAGTAACCCTATGGAAATTATTTTTTAATATGAATTTAGAAATAAAACAGCCTTAGCAAAATGTGTGGTTTAGAATGTGAGTCAGTAAATACAAAGAAAATATTTCATCTTAAAATTCAGTACATCTTATATGTTTTCCTAGCAAAATGCACAACTCTTAAAAAAACACATATCAGATTTGCTTTTCAGCATTATTTTGTACCAGAAATATACATAATGAGGAAGGATTTTCCTTTTCTTTTGGTTTTATGCTTATTTACAGTTAACATATTGTCTATGCAATTTATTTATGTAGGTTTAGCCTATTCATCTTTATGCATATCCATTGACACTTTTTAAAAGGAGGCCTTACAGTACAAGGAAGCCACGTTACTCACAAGATAGATTTTCAGAAAATCTGACTTATTTAAAGCTGTCAGTTTTATGTTCAAAGCTGCATCTAATTTTTGCCTGTAGACAGTGAATCAGAAATACAGCCAAGCCTGCAGCCTGTATGAAGGTACACAGGTCACAGAACACTTTCCCTCCCAGGACAGCAAAATCTCTCCTTTTGCTGTCATGCTGCTCAGTACCTGACAGCATTAAGTCTCACAGACTGAGGTGATAGAGCTAGGAAAGGCAGGAACATACTGCGTGGTTTTGGTGTGAACATTAACTTGTGCACAGACTACAGTCTTCTATGCATTTCAGTAAGTCACTGAGGAACATGCTTCTCCTGGGTTATCTTTCAAGCTCAGTGGACATGGTACGTACCAAGGGCTCACAAGCTCTGCCTCTGGGAAGAGAAAGTACCCAGCACAACAGAGCAATTCAAACAGTGCAGAGCTCTTGTCTCTGACTGCTTTCACTCCCATACCTTTTCATCTAACAGAGAAGATCTTTAAGTGAATAAACTACAGCAGCCTGAAAAGCAATTGCTCGGCAACTTTAACAAAATTAGACTGAGTGACTAGAAAGGAAGCTGGTTCAGGAGCTGGACCATTTGAAAATTAAACTTACTTAACAAAACACAGTAGATAGTTTTTGGCTGATCCCTGTACCAGTGCAATTTTCACATATGTGAATGCCTTTAGAAGGAGGTGCAGGAACATGCACCCAGGAGAGAAGACAAGACAGCAGCAGCTTAGCCTAAGTAAACTTTGACTGCTACAAAACAGTTTGGCTTCCAAGATAATTTCAGACAACACAGGTCTGATGCTGCTAGCTCACAAGGGGGAGAGTAAAAATCCTGTGCCAAAGAAAAGAAAGGTGAGTGTGCAGCTGAGGGAAGAAAGAAATTCCATGGGACCATAACAGCACCAACCTAGCCTGACTTCAGTCACTATGGAGTTGTACACTCAGGTTGTGTTCAAGTGAACAGCTTAAGCCAGTAGAAATAGGTACTGCTGAAAAAAAGCAGCAGCTCTGTCCACCACCCACCCCCTGTCCTGGTGCTGGCACAGCCATTTGTGCTGCCATTCAGCAACTCTTATCAAAGAATTGATCCAGGTCAAAAAAGCAACTCTTTTCAAGATGAGTTTTGTACTAGAACATTTTCTTTATTTTTCATAATGAAGCGCAAATTCAGTGCTGAGCTGTGGAATTTCTGGTACTTCTCTAATTTTGCGCTATGTCTATGAAATGAGTACATTTACACAGCCTCCACAGCAAGAGCTCGGTGACTAGAGTTGATAACAAAACTACATATAGAAGTAGTACCTTCCTGTCACGTCCAAGGAGCATCTTTTCAAGATTTTTTAACATATATTTCCTAAAATTTAACAACAATAAAAAAAAAAACATTTGGGTTTCTACATTAGAATGCAGTATTAAAAGATAAGACCACATGACATCAAACAGCACAACTATGTATTTGCTATAACTGTAAGCATACTTAAGGCATTTTACACTGACTACTTAATCCTGTATGCTTACACTAATTTCATTGTGTTAATGGTCCAGTATATTTCTTATTACTTAGCTGTATTACTCTCAGTTTCATTCCTCAAGAATGTATTTAAATAGCATTAACACAGTCTATGTACAACATATTTCATTTTTTTTTCCTATACAACCCTCCTTAGGTAAAAAAGCAGGAGATTAGGCAGTGAACTTTGAAAGGAACTTGCACAAATAGGTGACCTATATTTGCCAGAAAGTTTTCATTGTTTCTTCGTTCTCTACAGATAATTTTAACATGTTCTGTACTTTCCACCTACATGATTTCCACTCTGTAGGAAACAGTCCCATGTAGGATCTAGGATCACAAGACATTATATTTTCTGTCTCAGATGTGTAATTAAGTAATTCCATTACTTAATGGAATGTGCATAAATCAAATGGTACATGCTTCTATGTAATGACAATAAGATGTGCTTTTCTTGATAACTTTGAATGTAAAGATACAACCTGCCTTATATAGATGCAAAGGATTTTCCAATGAAGCCTTTTTTCCCCTATTGTCAGAGGCAGCTCTGAGGAAGAGCTCTGTAAACTTCAGACTTCTGCATATGAACTCAGACTGGCTGGAACTACCTGCCGCCTGCAGGTATTGAAGTCACCTCAACACAGCTGACAAGTGAGCTCAGTGATAGGCACACCTGATGACTTTGCCCAGGAGCATCCTCCAAGCAAGACACAAGCTGGTGGTCAGACAGTTGCATGGCGAGCTGGGAGGCACAGCACACTTTATCTTCAGCCATGTCAGAGACAACTCTTTCTGCAGAACATAGAACTTCATGCTTGATACAGGTAGACATACAAATATATAATTCCATAATTATAAAACTTCACCTTGAAGTTCTGTATCTCAGCTCCTCAGATTCTCAATATACTTTGGAAAAGTTATTAGGTACTTCCCACAGTTCTCATAAAATTCTTCCAAGCTTCCTAACTCTTGTGAATTATAGCTGTATGATTGCCCGTTCTTTAAGCATCTGAATTACAAATGTATGACCCACATACCTTTTCACACTGGGTGGTTCTTCATCAGTTTGTATAAACAGTTAAACTGCTTAAGTACCACCTAATTTTTGAAGTCTCATACTATTAACAAAGAGAAATAAATGCTCCTTTTAGCAAGACAATGCATTCATTAAGACTATTTCATGCCACATTCTATTTTGCAATCTGGGCATTTTAACTGCATCTATACAGTCTGACATGCTTTTTAACTCTTACCTTTAAAAAGCTGCAAGTTAGTTACAGTCAAAATCATTATACCTATGACTGCATATCTATGTCCATTTGATGTCATTTCAACCATTAATAATCTCAGAAAATTACTGTTGTTACTGCTTAGTGCATTTGAAGTCTTCCATTTGTTTGTTTATCGTTCAGGCAAAATGTATACACATATTAACTTAAGCCATAGCTTCTTTTTTCCAGTAGTATGTCAGAAATCAAGTTGAGGCCCTTATCCATTATTGTCTTCTCTCTATGTATCAGATGTACAATTATCATAAGACACAAATTATGTGCATCAGTGAGAAAGGACATTATTTCCCACAAAAATAGCTGTAAGTGGGTGGATGGCTTTAGCCATGACTGAACAAACTAATCTGTAGTATAGTACAGCAATGAGCAATCAAAGAGCAGATTTGGAAAGCCTCCAATTGTTTGTGCTAAAGCTGTGTGGGCTGCCTCAGACTGGGGAGAGAGAGAGTCTGGAATTCATAAAAATTTGCTTTCTCTTCTTTTCTTTATTTGGCTGCTTCTTTCAGATTTCAGATGAACCTGGTGGTTACTAGGCCTAACATAATACCATTTTAGAAATAGCATATGCTGGAAGGGATTGGTGATAATAAAGGCAGGAATAAGCAAGCCATGATGAGTGGGATTCATTTCAGCCCTTCTAGCCATCATGTTTGCAGGGTGCTACCCATGCTGTTACAGGCATTTGCAAGATGCTCACACTTCGTTGTAGTGACTAGGTAAAACATCCGAACTCCAATCATGAATCAGCAAATAATCCCCTGGAAAATCAGTTACTGGTAAGTACAGTTATATCCAAGTACTCTGAGAGTGTCTGACTGCTCCTGAGCCCCTGTGGGCTAACGGCTGTGCAGGCATAGGGAGCAAGCAGAGTGGCTGCTGCTCCACATGAGCAAACTGAGGAGCCCACTATCCTAGAGCCATGCAGAATGGAAAGGGGCCATAGGAAGCTCTCTGACTACTTTGAGAAATATAGAATCAATGAGGCTGGAAACGACCTTTAAGATCACCAAGTTCAACCTTTGCCCCAGGATTGCCAAGACCACCAATAAACCATATCACAAAGGGCCCTGTCTGCATGGGTTTTGAATACTTCCAGGGACAGTGATTCTATCACTCCCCTGGGCAGCCTGTTACAGCGCCTGACTTCCCTTTCCATGAAGAAATGTTTCCTAATAGCCAGTCTAAACCTCCCCTAGTTCAGTATGAGGTGTTACCTGCTGTCTGATCACTTGTTACTTGAGAGAAAAGACCAGCCCTCACCTCACTACAACCTCCTTTCAGGTAGTTCTAGAGAGTGATAAGGTCCTCCTGAGCCTTCTCTTCTCCAGACTAAACAACCCAGCTCCATGAGCCGCTCCTCATAAGACGGATCCTCCAGACCTTTCTCCAGCTTTGTTGACCATCTCTGGACACAGTCTAGCACCTCACTGTCTTTCTTGTGGAATTGAACACAGTATTTGAGGTGTGACCTCACAGGAGGATGATCACTTCCCTAGTGCTGCTGGCCACACTATTTCTGACACAGGCCATGTTGGCCTTCTTGGCACAAACTGGCTCATGTTCATCCGCACCCATAGGTCCTTTTCCACTGAGCAGCTTTCCAGACACTCTTCCTCAAGCCTGGAGTGCTGCTTGGGGTTGTGGCCCAAATGCAGGAACCCACACTGAGCCTTGTTGAACCTCATGCCATTGGCCACAGCCCATCAATCCGGCTGGTGCAGATGCCTCTGCAGAGCCTTCCTATCCTTCAGCAGATCAACACTCCCACCCACCTTTGTGTCACCTGCAAATTTGCCAAGGGTGCAGTAAATCCCACATCCAGATCATCAATGAAAATGTTAAACAACACTGGCCCTAACACCGAGCCCTGAGGGACACCACCAGTGGCTGGTCGTCAACTAAATGTGATGTCATTTACCACTGCTCTTTGGGTTCGTCCATCCAGCCGGCTTCCAACCCAGTGAAGAATGCACCTACCCGGGCCCTGAGCAGCCAGTTTCTCCAGGAGAATGCTGTGGGAAGCAAGTGCTTTCCGACGTCACGTAGGACCAGCTGCTCTACGAGCCCAGAGGAACATGCCAAGCTCCAGCAGACACCCGCCGGCACGGCGGCTGACGCCGGGGGTGCCCGGTCAGGTCTGCCCTCCCCCGCTGCCGCACACCAACGTCCCTCGCAGGACACAGCGCCGCACAGCGGCGGCGCCCGCGGTGGGTGCCAAGGCGCAAGCGCGACCTGGGGCTGCCGGAGAGAGGCGCCCCAGGAGCCCGGCAGTGGGGCGGGTATAGCAACGGTCCAGGGCCGGCGCGGAGCTGAGTGCTGGTGGGTCGCGGCCCTGGATAGGGCTGGGCAGTGGAGGGCAAGAGGTGGGTGCGTTTCTGCCCCGCAGTTGTGCTGCGAGAGCCCAGAGCCTGGCACGGGGCCGAGGAGGAGCTCCCCTCTGCTCCCCTGGCGGTGGCACCGCGTCCCGGCTTCGGCAGATGAACCTCTCTCTGACCCTTTCTTGGAGAGAGCTCGTTAGACAAGGACACAAAAGGCAGCAACTGCCAGTGGGAGCTTGAGACGCTTACAATTTAAAAGTAATGATATTGGAACTGCTTTGTGCAATGAAGCCGTTAGCATGAGTGGGATTCTGTGATACTGTGCCCCCCTGCATAATCAAACCTCACAAAGTTCGGTGCAGCATCTCCAGAGAGGTCCTTTGGAAGGTAATTTTTCATTTTACTGCAGGTGGTGTGAGATGGCCTGTCCCCAGTGTGTGGGCTAGCAGTGTTTGTTAGGATGTAACTCCTGTGTAGAAGCTTTTCCATTATCCCAGGTCAGCCCATACAGAGTATATGCAGGACAGAGCTAGAAAATTTCTCTTAAAGTTTTAAGTCTGGCTGAGAACTTTCATATTCACAAGCATCTTGAGAGTAAGGACTGAAACTAATGTGTGGCTTCATGAAAGAAACCAGTGTCAAGAACAGAGAAAGGTTATTTTGACTCATAGTAGTCCCTGCCATGTATATGCTTTTCAGATTAGGAGGTTTCCCAAATTGCTGGCTTCAGGTACCCAGCATTCCTGCGTGGACATAATGAAATTATTTTCTAGATGAAGTCAGTTCTGTAACCCGAGGTGCCATTGTTTCTTCTACAGAAAATATAAAATGTTATTCACGGGTGTAATGTGCAAAGAGCTCATGATGGTTTAAAGTATGTCCCTTTGCTTCTTTTGTCCTCTTGATGGCAGTCATCTAGCTGTTTGTTGTTAGGGTAGATGGACCAGGAAGTGTTACCTCCATCTCTGTGGTACCTGGGCTCAAGATCTGCCCACTTATCTTCACATAAAAATGATACAAAAGCAGACACTGAGCAGAACTAAAGCAAGGAATGAGCTTTCTGGGACTTTCCCAGGTAGTCTTCACAGTGAAATGCCAGCTGTTCTGCTCCAAAGTCTTAGTGGACTACACATTAATATATAACCAGTCTAAAATGGGCATAAAATTTACTAAAACATTTCCTTCTATTGTCAGTCAAGGAAAGAAATAATTCATTCACCACGGCCCAACAATGTTCACTGAGACAGAGCAAGGACAGCCCCAGGTTACTGAAGCGACCTAGTTTCATCCTATATATTCATCACAGACCAGCATTAAAAAATTCTCTGACAAGTCAAAGAAAGACTGAAATTGCAAGTGGTAAGTAGGAAGTTTTACAGCAGGAGGAGGCAGCCAAATAACACGATTGCTTTTATAAAATATATTTATTATAATATTTACTATTACAATATTTTATTTTATATTATAATATGCATAGGGTTTGGGTATTTAGAACGGGACTCAATTTGGAGGCCAGGTCTACTGGATGCTGGTGGAGCTGGTCTGACAAGGGGAAGGGCAGTTTTGGGAGGAGGCTTGCCAAACTGGTCAAGGATGCTTTAAACTAGATGTGTTGGGGGAGGGGGGCATCATTCCCTCCCAATATTCCCAGTCAGTTGCCAGCACCTATAATAAATGCTCAAAGCAATGTAGAGATAATTCAGCCTCTCTAGCCAATGAGATGGCTTCATTTGGAGCTCAGCTCAGATGCCTCTGTACAGACTCCCATAGCATGGGGAACAAACAAGAGGAATTAGAGATGTGTGCACGTCTAAGGGGGTATGATATAATAGGCATCACAGAAACATGCTGGGATGGCTCCTATGACTGGGGTGTTGGAATGGAAGGTTACAGGCTCTTTAGGAAAGACAGGCCTGGCAGATGTGGATGGGGGAGTCGCTATTTATGTTAGGGATGGACTGGAGAGTATGGAACTCTCTCTGGGGACAGGTGAGCAGTCAATAGTTTGTGGGTCAGGGTTAAAGAGAGAACAGCTACAGGGGATGCTAATTACTGTGGGGATCTGTGAGGAGCAGCCTCACGCTCGCAGGCCCTTGATCTCATGGGGGACTTCAACCACCCTGATATCTGTTGGAGGGACAGTGTGGCCCGGCACAAGCAATCCAGGAAGTTCCTCAATTGTGTGGAAGACAACTTCCTTCTGCAAGTAATAGAGGAGCCGACAAGGAGAGGTGCCATTCTTGACCTTGGCAAGGGCTGGTTGGAAATGTTATGCTCCAGGGCAGCCTTGGTTGTAATGATTATGAGGTGGTCAAGCTTGAGGTCCTCAGGACAGTGAGAAGAGCGTGCAGCAAGCTCACTGCCCTGGGCTTCAAGAGAGCAAACTTTTGCCTCTTCAGGAACCTGCTTAGTAAGGTTCCACGGGATGTAAGCCTAGAGGGCAGGGGAGACCAAGATTGTTGCTTGATATTAAAGGATCACCTGCAGCAAGCTCAGGATTGCGTCCCGACTGGAAGGAAGTGCAGCAGGAGGGCCAGGAGACCTCCATGGATGGATAAGGAATTGCTGAGGAAACTTAAAGGGAAAAAAAAAAATAAAAGGTGGAAGCAAGGACAGGTGGCCTAGGAAGAATACAGGGGTGTTATCTGGGAAGCTAGGGACCAGGTTAGGAAAGCTGAGGCCCACTTAGAAGTCAACTTGGCTAGGGATGTGAAAGATAACAGGGAGGGATTCTACAAGTGTCATGGTTTAAACCCAGCTGGCAATTCAGGCACGCAGTTGCCCACTCACTTCTCCCCCTTCTCCCCTGCTCCTGAAGGGATGGGGAGGAGAATCGAAAGAATGTAACTCCCATGGGTTCAGATAAGAACAGTCCAGTAACTAAGGTATAACACAAGTCACTATTGCTACCACTGCTGCTACCACCAATAACAATAATGATAGGGAAATAACAAGGGAAGAGAATACAACCACTCACCACCCACCGACTGATACCCAGCTGTCGTGGTTTAAGCTGTAAATCAGCCACGCAGTTTGTTCACCCACCTCCCCCTCCTAAAAGAGCTGCTGCAGTTTAAGCTGTAAAACAAGCAGTTTTGTTCACTCACTTCCCCCTCCTTCTTCCCCCCCACTCCAAAAGGGGGGG
>JANRGW010011340.1:0-10996 GCA_024733675.1 Psilopsiagon aymara | reverse complement strand
TCCAGGAGTAGAGGGAAGAAAAAGGGGGAAGTGAGTGAACAAACTGCGTGGCTGGTTTATGGCTTAAACCACGACACAGGGGTACTCAGAATATAAGAATAACATCAGAATTGATGGGATCCAGAAACATCTCTCCTTCCTCTGAAGTTTATAACCAAATCTTCTGAGTATAAGTTCGTGGTGAAGTAACAGGAGAAATTAAAACTTTGCTGTCTGTGAAAGAACTTGCTAAAGAACCTGGAGAATGGGTCTTACAGCTGCCTTATAATGAAGCACTAATCTCCCTCTAGCAGGTTGTCACAGACACAAAGAAAGCCCATAATTGTGATGGTGATGTTTTCTAACCTTCCTGATGAAACTGAAACACTGTGCATAGAGGAATAAAAATAATTCTCTGTAGTTCATTGATAAACCACTTTGCTGGCAGGGAAGCTGAGAAGATCCTAGATCCAGTCATGCTGCTGTCCACATATTTCAAGTCCCCGTCCTGTCCCGTCCCCCCCCCTTTTTTTTTTCCTCCCTAGAAGAAGCATATACAAATTACTGAAAAACTATGACAATATGGATAATCATAGCTCCTCACAGGATTTTATTCATGTCATTGACTCCTCTTTCAATTTCTTTTTCTATTTCCTTTTCAATTTCTATTTCTATTCCTATATTTTTTATGTAAAACATATGTTCTTCATCCCATGATAATTTGACTTCAACAACAGTGACGGAAGAATTAACAGTTACCATGCAAATTTATTCTAGCAAACTTGGAAACATTGGAAACTTGGAAGCAGGAGGGAGAACTTTATTTGGCTGCTTTGAAACCTTTGAGTTCTAATGAAAGTTCAGAGGTAAACAAGGCATTCTAAAGCCATTTTATTTGATTTGTTGATTAGCACCTAAATTTTATATCTACAAGCAGATTTCTTATCACAACAATCACACATATTACTGTACTCAAGGATCCTTGAGTCCTTTAAGGAAACATCTACCCTAGCACCAAGCACCTAAATTCTGTGTACACAAAGAGAGTGGACAGTACTTCGGAATGAAATCAAAATAGCCAGAATGTGCATCAAGGAATTGTCTCTAGTATATTAAATTCTATTGATACTAACTTTACATTAAAAAGTAGTTGTCTTTGTCAAATGTTGACTTGCACTTGTCAAGTATTGACCCAAACTGTAGCAGTCAAGATATTCTTCCAGAGATGAGCCTTGTCTTTAAAATGTATTTAATGAAATTAAAATGTATTTAATGAATATTTTTCTCCAGCAGCACCGTTTTGGAAACAACCACATTATAACAATTTCCGACAACCGGTATTACTTTCTGCTAGGTCTAGCCTACCAGATTGTTCTCCTATGTATTTGTCTTTCAGCTAATGGAGGCAGGATGCAGAACAGCTCTGCCACATCACTGCTATTTCAGCTTTTTCACAAGTGCATTTATCAAGCCTTCCTCTCCTGAAGCATAGCATTGTGCCACTTTATTGTAGTTACAGACTCTATTCCTTCCCCTTGTAGGTTAAAAATAACATTGACCACTACTTCTTCTTTTTTGTCAACTTTCTGCAAACTTTTCCCCTGTTTTTTATTATTCATATGAAAAGCAGCTTTCATATCTCAAAGGATTTCCAGGTTCTTCAGTTAAATCTTATGGCATTTTGCATTTGTACTGGGTTCTTTACACCCTTCTTTGTGTTGCAGTGTTTCTGCTTTTTGTTTGGTTATTCTGTTTTAATAACATTTGAATGCTTTTGCATGTGTTCCAAAATGTTATGATCTGAATTGTTCCCTGTGTACTGGTTTTAATTCTACCAAGATTTTGTGTATGTTTTAACAATAGTGGTAAAATCTGAAAGCCAACTTGTCTTAATTGATGCAAGACTTCCCAGTTGAACTATAGGTTGTTGATTTGGAAGTGTGCAATGCATTCCTGTAAAGGCCACAGACCTTTCATCTTTCATTCAGTAAGGAATAAAAATGCAGCATTCTAGTAAGCTCAGCTCAGTTTCTGAAGGCATGTATTTTCAGACAATGAATCCTATTTCATGTAATTTCATAGAACAGCATTTGAACATGGTTATAAAAATTTCTTAATGTTCTGATGTATTGCACAATGGCCATTTGTCTCCTGTCTCGATCTCCCTACAGCAAGAAAATTCACTTGTCTATACTGGCATATATTGTTTTAGAGTGTTATATATGCTTTACTTTTAGGAACTGGTAGTTGTTGTTTATTTGTCTTTATGAAGGATGAAGTGTGAGATTCTGGGAGCAAATTGATCAAGGTATGGTAAAATGTTACTTTTGAATGACAGCACCTTTTTTTGAAAATCCAATGCACTAACGTCAGGCTGATCATTTTGACAAATATAGCTTTAATGAGAACATTCATTTGAATCCATTTGTGAAAGAGAATTGTTTGTGATTAAATGTTTTGTTCTGAGGTTATTAGCCACTTTCTGGAAAACAAAGTCTCATCACATGTAACAGCTGTGGGAAGATGAAACCCATAACCCTAAATAACTCTCCTTCCTCCTTCTTCAGCTTTTATTGTGTAGCACAATATCACATGGTATAGGATATCCATTTGGTCAGTTGGGGTTAGTTGTCCCAGTTGTGTCTCTTCTTGTGCACCCCCAGCCTGTTTGCTGGTGGTGACAGAATAGAGGGGGCCTGCCTCCAGTCAGATGGAGGTAGGGGACAATCAGATTTACTGTACTGTGTGGATCAGATGGCCTGGAACATCAGTCCCACAGAAGTATTAAGGTCTAGCAGATACTGGTGCACAGTGTACCCTAATGCCATAGAGCTGTCAAGGGATGGAACCTATTTATATTTCTGGAGTGACAGGAGGATCCCAAGATTTGACTGTACTGGAGGCTGAAATAAGCCTGACTGGGAGGAAGTGGCAAAAGCACCCCATTGTGACTGATCCTGAAGCTCCATGCAAATTTGGAGGGTGCAGAAAGAGGTGCAAAAACTGGACACGCTGTCTTGTTGATCATGATGTTTGAAACCATTTGTCCTCAGTTGGTTTTGAAATATAGCATTACAGTGGGAACTACTAGTTAAGGCTTAGTACCTGAAGATAATCACTTACTTGCATGACAAGCCCTACACCTTTTGTATATATATTTATGGTAGCAGGCTTCCAGCTTTTTCTTGAAAGCCACCTTTTACATTGCAGTGGGCTTCTTTGGCTACCTGAGTTACATGGAAACCATTGCTAAGAATGTCCCAATGCAACTGCTTGCTGAAGGAAATGGCAAAAGCTGCAGAAATATTTTGGCTTGTGGATGGAGTTTGGCACAGCTGGGCCCAGAGCTGCCATGGGAGCAGGGATTTCCTGCATGAATGACTTGACTGTTATTCAGACAACCCAGGGGTTTTACAGATACCTTGAGAATAATTTCAGTGAACTGAAAAAAAGAGGAGTTGTAATTGGTTTTGATGCTTGGGCTTATAGCTTTGACCCTATGCAAGTGTTGTTCAACAGTAACAAAACCAGCATTATGTTATAAATGCTGTTTAAGTAACCTACAAAAAGCACAGTATCATATGGACTGTGGTGAACAAAATTGGCTCTGTCTCAGGAATACCTAGTACATCAGCTCATTCCAGAACAGTCATGAAGGTTGAGACTCAGCTGTACAAGCATAAGCATGTAGTGAAATTTAAAATATTTGAGCTCATCTTGAGTGACCTATATGCTGTTTAGAATGCTAAATATCTCTTTGAGGCTCTGAGTGCTGTGCAGATATCTTTGATACCTTATAATATCTGAAATTTCACCCCCTGCATGTCAGGTAGTTAAACCCCACTACACAGGTACCCATTATAGTAGGCCAATCAAAAGGTGTTCTGAGAACACTACAAAAAAAAGGAGCCAGTCCAAAGGCAAGTTATGCATCTTACTTCCTAGACATCCTTTTACCTCCTTTACTTTATCAGCCTGTTAGAAGTGCTCAGCAGATCGAGGTACATGTGACTGAGATCTTTAGATTATAAGAACATAGCTGTATTAATGAAGTGACTCTCACTATAACTTGAAATTTAATATTGGTAACTTTGACATTATGGCTTTTATTTTTTAGTATTTCCTTTAAAAAAGTGGTCTCATTCAGAAAATTTATGTATACCTTTTTTTAAGTTCAGAAGTCATTTCAGGTTTTGGATTTTGTTTAAAAATCTGATTTATAGTCTAAGTTTCCTTAGAGAAATGACTCATCTTGCCTTCAAATTTTTCTTTTGCATGGGAATAATAACGATACATTTATTCTTATGCACATGGTCAAAATGAGGCTATGGCATGTGCTCACTTTTTGTATATAGAACATTCAGGCAACACAATTTTAATTTTAGTATCTGTTATTATTTCTCAGAGCTTTAAAAATGCAAGAGAAAGGGAGACTCCTAGTTATACTAATTCGCTGATAATTCACTGGCATAAAAAAATCACTATAGCAAAATAATGTGGATGAAAAGCTACTGAACCTCATTTGTTATGATTTTTCAATTAAGAAAATAGTTTTGCATCGAGTCAGTATTGAGAGAATTTCAACTTAGAAATTGTTTTGTTCATTAAAAGCTGTTTTACACACAGTTAAAACACAAAGTAAAAAGCAAAATGGACATGATATAATCCTTCTTCCTTGAGTCCAGTTTGATTGGCAGCAATGGAGAAACAAACAACAAATATAGATAGGAATTAGAGAATTTTAATATTTTATATAACTATATATTCATGTCAAGACCCCTTCTTTTTAGTCTGATAAAAAATAATGAAGACAAATGAAATAAGATCACAAGATATCTGGGTGAACAGTTTTCTTAATATAACATAAATTTCTTTGCTTTTCTCTTTCTAGAGGATGATCAGTTAACAGATGGAGGCAGTATGATGGTTCAGGCTAGGCTTTGGATCCTGGACTTTGTGTACTAGATGCATATGACTGAGAAATGAATCATTAGGTCTACTGCTCTAGCTGATAAAAATACAAGGATATGGACTCAGACACAAATGTCATCAGCTGTTACTTGCTAGCAGCCTCAGTAGGAATGAGTAAAATTACGGTAAATGAAATAAAAAGTAAATAAGTAAATATAACAGAGAAGCAAGTTCACAGTTCCTGGGTGGAAGTCTGATTTAAATTTCTGTTTAATTCTAAGGTCTTTAGGAGTCACATTCTTCAAGCTTTGATGCTTAGCAAAGGCTCATGAGGGCTACTTCTGAAATCCAATTCTTCCCTCAGGTAAAGTACGATTCGTCATTACGAACAGGAGGCAGAGCAATAAAACTACTCAATAACAGTGTCGTTGCTGACTTTCCCTCTCTCTTTTCTCTTTCCAATGCATACACCTAGGTACATTCTATTGGGTCTTACCTGGAGCTCTTGAACTGTAGAGCAAGCAAAGAGGTGTGTGTTGTCGGTTGGCACTGTTGAGCAGCTAAGTTCCCACACAGAAGCTTCCTCATTCCTTTGCCCACAGCTGGATGAGGGAGAAAATATGAACAGCATGTCCTGGGTTCAGCAGTAGCATTCATTCTCCTTCTTAGTAACTGATGCAGTGAAAAGTTGAAAAACAAGAAAACTTGTAGGCTGACATAAAGACAATTCAAGAAGTGGAAATTAAAAATTTAAAAAAAAGCCCAACAAAAAAAACAAAGAAGCGATGCACCACCTCCCACAAGCAGACTGATACACACCCAGCCTCTGAGCAACAGCTACCTTGGAAGACATTTTTTTCCCTTGGAAGATATTTCCCCCTTTTTTTTCATTTGTTTTTTTGGGGGGTATGATGTTATATGGCATAGAGTACTCCCATGGAAGGGGGCAAAATGAGAAAGCCTTGATGATATAAAAGCATAGCTTTAAATATTAATGATATTGATTTAATTATAGTTATTAATAACAAAACATTGGTGTGTTTTCAACACAATTTTACTCAAAAATCCAAAACATAATGTCATGCAGGTTGCTATGAAGAAAGTTAACTTCATTTAAGCGAGACCTAGCATGGTTTGCAATTTATATTCTTCTAATACTGAAGAAATTTGAATCCAAGTAAAGTATTTCTTTTATCAGTCACTCTTGCCATCTTTCTATTGATTGACTTAGAAGACTAATCTCTGATTTTACTTTTTTAGTGCTAAACTGCCATGGAACTGTAAGTGCAACATTTGCAGGGCTAGATGAGTAGGAAGCAAGTATGAGTGTTAATCCAGGCTAATGAAACAGGAAGGTGCTTTCTAGATTGTTACATATTTACTGCTTAGCATATGTGCATAAATAGTCTTCCAAAGACTGCCTCCTACAATGATATTTGATGACTACTTAATAAAAGTGCAAAAATAGTACTAGGAAGAAAATTTAAAACCCCCCAGTTTACATACTGGGCAGGATGTGCTGTGGTATGGAGCAACTCTTTGGATAGTTCAGGTCAGGTGTCCTGTCTGCTTCTTCCTGGCTTCCCTCACTTGCAGAGCATGGGAGACTGAAAAGTCCTCCATCAGGGTAAGCATCGCTTAGCGATAACTAAAACATTGGTGAGTTATCAGCATTGTTCTCAGACTAAAGCCAAAAACACAGCACTGCACCTTCTACTAAGGAGAAATATAACTGCTACAGCTGAACCCAGGACAGTGTAATTGATAGCTGACACCCACAAGGGCTTCTTCTTTGTTTTCCATTCCCCAGCTCCTAACCGTCAGGTTTACAAATGCATCATCTATGAGAGTAGGGCTGTAAACTCCAACTTCTCCCTTGCAGAGAGTGCAATTCGTCTACCTCTTCTGCCCTGCCTATCCCTCTCGAACAGCCTGTTGGGCTCTCCTGAGCAGCAATGCTCTCTCACCATTCTGCACCAGGGACAGTGAAGCTTGCCTGCATAACTGCCAGATCCTCAAGAGAAAATGGTGAAACGTGATGGGAATGAGGTTTTGCCATGCAATTCCAAGTGACTGCTTGAAAAATTTTATTTTTCTTCCATGGTGACATACACAATTTGATAACACCAAAGTTTTTGGTAATAATCTCTCCAAGAACTTAAATTTCTCCCTGGATACTCTGCAAATAAAACCTTTCTCTTTCCCATTGCACATGACAGATAGATCCTGGAGATGCAGTTTGGGAACACTACTAGTCAGCCTTGATGTAAGAGACAATAGTAAAGGCTTTTCTTCAAGACCTAGCCAATGATGCTGAGACCACCCGCTCCAACACGAGATACCCAGGCTGGGATTCAGCTCCTCTGACTTCAGATAATTATACTGCAGATATCAATAGTAAAAATTTGCAGAGGTACCATTATGGGTAGCAAAGTATAAAGTTATTTGTGCTGCTCTAAATGTAGATAACTTTAGGACACCTTAAAAGACTGACTGACAGGAGCCTCATTTCCTTTTCCTAGACATGGGCAACTTAATGCCATTTGAAATGCCCTAATGAAACTAGCACCTAAAGTCTAGCAGGTAAGACATAGGATCTATGGACAAACTTGCACTTCACAGGGGACAGCTGGAAGCCAGATGACATACCTATAGAATGTCAGATCGTACCCAAATGATGCCAATGGGTAGGTTACTGCATCAAGGCACTTGATAGTTACTTGCTATAATGGCTGAGTGGACACCCAATCCAAACAGAGGCAAGCAGAAGTCAGTGAGTTGAATCCCACCCTAGTTCTAGTTTCCTCTTCTACCAAGGAGGTTTTCATCCTGTATCCCCACAGTTGAGACCTAATGGGAGCATTCTCCATACAGTGTTTGTAGCTTGTGCAGTTCAGAGCAAAATTTGGGTCTAAAGGACTTTTTTTTCCTCTTCTTTGTTCTAACTATCTTAATTTCTCACGCTTCAAGAAACACAAAGCATTTGTTTAAGAAAGTTTTTGACATTTCAAAAATGGGCATGTCTGATGTTTGGCAATATCTTATAAACACTGATTATTTAAGAAGTCGTATTTATATGCGACATTTCTAATAATCGAAGATATCTTCTGAATTGAAGAGACTTTAAAAATTATTTATGAAACAGTAAATACAAAACTCCACCTGTTTCTCCTGCTTTCTCTATAATGCTAGACTGGATTCCAGAGATAGTTTCTGGTAAATTAATATTCTGAAAGCAACAGATTGAGCCCATAGCAAAATACCTGATCACACAAGTTCATTGTGCAGTACTAGTTTACTATGGGATTAATTTAAAAAGCACCAAACAAATGATAGCGTTTTGGGAGCCATCAAGTGATCCCCCAGCAAGACTAGCCGGTATGTGAACAGAAGACATTTGCCTTTGTCTCTGTCAGTCTCTATTGCCTATTTCACTAAGCTTGCATTTTTTACTGGTCCAGCTAGAACCTCCAGTCAACACTGGGTTTATAGGGCCAGGCAAATACAAATTCATACAGAGGTGCACCTACTTCATTCTCTTTCTCACCATTTTATTTTTGTTTCTTTTCCTAAAACTCTGTCAAGGGGATGCACATGCTGTTCTCTGCACAAGACCTCTCTTAGGAGGCACAGTGGACAGAAAGCCTCCTGAGGTACAGGAATGGAATGGGGCAGGAATAAGGAGGCTAAATTGACTGGCATAAGCAGTACCTAAGTACCGCTTATACAAAACCAGTACTAAAGCAGGTCCTTTTTGACGTTTTTTTCAATTCTCACTTGGAGTACTGTGTACAGTTCTGGTGTCCTCAACTTAAGAAAGACATGGAACTTTTGGGGCAAGTCCAGAGGAGAGCCAAATGGAAGACCAGGGGAACAGAGAAACTCCTGTATGATGACAGGCTGAGAAAGTTGGGGCTATTCAGCCTGGAGAAGAGAAGGCTGTGTGGAGTCCTCAGAGCAGCCTTCCAACATGTGAAGGAGGCCTACAAGGATGCTGGAGAGGGACTCTTCAACAGGGACTGTAGCGATAGGACAAGGGGTAATAGGTTAAATATTAAACAGGGTGTCCTGTGTCCAGCAGTAGCAGTAATTTTTCTCCTTCTTAGTAGCTGGTGCAGTGCTGTGGTTTTGACTTTCGGCCTGGGAACAGCGCTGCTAACATCAATGTTTTTAGCTGCTGCTTAGTAATGTTTAGACTCATCAAGGACTTCCTGAGCCTCATGCTCTGCCAGGGAGGAGGGGAAGTGGGAGGAAGCAGAGACAGGACACCTGACTCAAACTGACCAAAGAGGTATTCCATACCACAGCACGTCATGCCCACTGTACAAGCTGGGAGCAGTTACCAGGAAGGGATAGATCACTTCTAGGGTCGGGCTGGGTATCAGTCAGCGGGTGGTGAGCAGTTGTATTCTCTTCCCTTGTTATTTCCTATATCATTATTATTACTGGTGGCAGCAGTCATGGTTTCTGTTATACCTTTGTTACTGGACTGCTCTTATCTCAACCCATGGGAATTGCATTCTTTCGATTCTCCTCCCTGTCCCTCCAGTAGTGGAGGAAGGAAAAGGAGGAGTGAGTGAGCGGCTGCGTGGTAAGTAGGTACTGGCTGGGCTTAAACCGTTGCACCTTCCCATAAATGCAAGTTCCTCACAATCTTTACATTATTCTGTTCATAACAGGTATGATAACATGGCCAAGAGATTTGGGGCTCTGATACTGAATGTGAAGAAGGATGGAATGAAAGCATAGCAAGATCCCAGAAATACTGACCAGTGGCCTTCTGGGCAAAAGTAGTGCTTTTGTTTCTCAGATCAGAAGAAGTAGCAACATCCTCAAGTTCTTTCCTTTCCAAGACCTTTTCTTGGATGCAAGTGTTTCCTCGGGTGTTTTAGGAGAAAAAATAAAGTTCCTGGGAGAAAGAAAAGGCTTATACAAATGCAACCATTGCATGATCTTTTTGTCTTCTTGGACAGGCAGGTACTACAGAGAGAGAGAAGGGAAACCCAGAGATGGAGAGAGGAATAAGAGGGAAAGGGATTCATCCAAATACAGAGACTGGCCAGATATTGATTTTGCACTTTATTTCTGTATAGAAATAGTTAGAAAATTCAGAAAGGCATAATACACATGAAGCAATGCTGAGAACTGTAGGTAATCTGTACAGTGTATTCCAGCAAATGCAAGGGGAATACACGCATTATCAGTCACTCACCCCAACTACAAACTAATCACTCTGTTGGTATTCAGATTTGAGACAGCTTTGTTTGTAGATGTCTGGGGTGCCTGCTGTCATTTCCCCATGGGATTTAGGTATTCTTCTCTTCCTAAAGTATCACAGTAGACACTGGACATCTGTGGTAGATCACACTAAGATCTTAAACCCCGATGTGTATCCCACCAAAGTGCAGAAGGATCTTAGGGATTTTTTTTTTTCTTTTCCAAAATAGGATTTAGGTTTCATGGTGTTTTTTTATTTGTAGTGGGGTTTTCCTTTTTGGTTTTTTGGGGGTTTTTTTGTTTGTTTTTTGTTTGTTGTTCTGTTTTTTTATTATTATTTTGTTTCCATGTTGTTGCTTCTTTTCTTTCTGTTTCATTATCTTTCTGCCCACCACGAGCAGTCACCAATGAAAAGACAGTGGTGAAGTTCAATGCTCCTTTATGCTGCCTGTCTGCATTTTCTTTCAGAAGCAAGTTTCTCTTTACTTCTGGACCTTAATAGCTGTCTAAGATATGCAGCTGCATTCCAACAGCAGGCAGTAGTCTTCTGGAGCTCATCTGAATCTTTTTCAAGGTGTAGCAGTAGTTCTTCTCATTCACAAATATCATTCTGTCATTTCTTTCCTAATCCAAAGACCCAGTATGCTTTATTTTGTTTTCCATTCTGCAGGATGCAGATGGCAAGGCAGAGGTATATGCTAATATTTGTTTGTAAAAGGCATAGTAACAGAATAATAAGCATAGCTATAAACAGAGAAACAAGCATAGTAACAACAGTAGTAACAAAGCCCAGAGGCCAGCTCCCCACTTGGGGAGATGCTCCATCAGGTGGGCATTTGCTGGTGGAGCTGAGGAGTGAGCCAGCAAGGCCTCCTGCGAGGGCTGGGAT